>PVIU01008823.1:0-80420 GCA_004026605.1 Ondatra zibethicus
AGGGATGGGGGTGGGCCTTGGACTTCCAACAGGGCAGGGCACCATGCCCTCTTTCAAGGAAGAAGGGGGAGGGAGGAGGGGTGGGGAGGTAGTGGGAGGGGACCGGGAGAAGGGGAAGAAAGGTAAAAATTTTATTTCTTTAATTATGTTTTTGAATGGAAAAAATAAAACAAAACAATGTATGGAAAAAAAAGAAAATGATGCTTGTTAAACTTAATGAGATGCTTAGTCTCAAAAAAAAAAAAAAGAGTTTATTCTCCTACAGTCTACAGGGGGATTTAATGGTCTTTCTTCCAGGATGGATAATGAGAACCCAGACATTCACCTGCTAGAACTCTTTAGAATAAAGAGGAATCTACCTTCTTCCTTGGACTGAATAACACACACACGCACACGCACACACACACACACACACACACACACACACACACACACACGAAAGCAAGAGGTAAAACCATAGTACCAGTATTGGCTAGCTATTCTGTCAATGTTAGCTTTTTGGTGCTCTCCTATTCCTACAGATGTTCATTTCTCTGTTCTCTAAAATGTGATTCAAAGAACAATTAACACTTGCTTTTTTTGCCACTCTGATTGCTGAGTAATTTCCTTTCAAAACAGATATGATTAAATGAAGCAATACTTCTGACTGTTGTTTGTGATATACCTAGCTATTAATTTACCATAAAGTTAGATAGTAATAATAGGATAAATCAAAATTATCTTTATTTATGAAAAATCTAAATATCTAATAAATCCCTATTATCAACTGTGCTTTCCATTATTCCAAATAGTTTTTGTTTGTCTCTTTATTGTTTTGCTTTGGTTTTCATTCTTACTTTTTTAGATACCAACCTGTCTTCTACACTTTTATCTGGTGTAGAAGTTTCACAGTACCCTAAACTATATTTTTAAGACTTATTTATTATAAAATTATTACTAGGTTTATGAAAGTAGAATAGGTATGAAGAATGCCAGCAGCACACACTAAACACTGCAAGACTGCAATGCTCAAACTGTAGAACTGATCTCAAGTTCAAAATTCTAGAACAACAACTCTTACTGTTGTTTCTTCATCATTTGATAGAAACTCTTGAAACTATTATGTTTGGTTACCTCGGTTTTTAATTTTCAATGATTTGATCTCTCCAATACAATCTGTTTTAGTGCTAGGAAGGTTAGAATTGACTATTGACTCCAACAGGATATTTGAGTGTACTATTCTTAAATTTTAATCATAAGCAAATCTAATTTTTGTAAAAAAATAATCTTCTTTTATCTATTTTCTTTTACATGGTCTAAGATAATTTATACTTTTTCATGACTTCATATTTCTAAAGTGTAAATGTGTCTTTGCTTCTAGAAATGTTGTCTGTTGTCATATTTTTCTTTTGTGTGTGTGTGTGTGTGTGCTTGTGTGCATTTGGCATTTGTGTGTATGCATGTGTATATTTGTGTGTTTGCATTACTGTATGTGTGCATATGTGTATGTGTGTGCATGATTATAATCAAACAAGTATCACATAGGAAGAAGCTACATGGAAAGTGATTTTAAGTAGATGCAACTGTCATTCAGAATATTTATTTTGAAAGTTTTACTTAAAACTTGCAACTTGCACTGAATATTTCAAAACCTCATTGAAGTATGTTAAAAATTATCAATAACTACAAAATCTATGCTTTGCACACTAAGAGTGACTTTCTATTTTTACAACTGCCAAATGGATTTATTTATTTTATTTTATTTTTATTTATTTTATTGATCTATACATTTTTCTCTGCACCCCTCCCTATCTCTCCCATCCCCTTCAACCCTGTCCCATCGTCCCCATACTCCCAATTGACTCTGGAGATCTTTTCTTTTTCTATTTCCCATGTAGATTAAATCCATATATGTCTCTCTTAGGGTCCTCATTGTTGTCTAGGTTGTCTGCGATTATGATTTGTAGACTGTCTTTCTTTGCTTTATGTTTAAAAACCTCTTACGTGAGTACATATGATTATTGTCTTTCTGGGTCTGGGTTGCTTCACTCAATATAATGTTTTCTGGCTGTATCCATTTGCCTGCAAATTTCAAGATGTCATTATTAAATGGATTTATTTTAAACTTTTATCCACTATGGTTTATGTGTTCATGCTTCCTTTCATGTAATTTGCTTCTGTAATGCAATATTATTTATTTTCAATTTGCCATATACTTAAAAGACTGAGTAACATTTTAAATGTGCCGAAACACAAAATCATGCCAATTGATTTCATAATGTGAGATTATTCTCCAGCATGGCTAGTAACTGCAGCCTCTAGTTATTTTATATTATTTGAAAATTATCCTTTTGAATTTAAATGAAATTGTTAAATGGGATCATTAAGCAGACTCAATTAAGCTGGATATTATGTCCATACATGCATAAGCCAGGAGATAATTCTACCAGAGGTTTTATTCTCTTTCTAGTTAATATCCTTGAAGGAAACGAGATAAATAGAAAGCCAACGGGAAAGTTCTTTTGGTTAGTATAGCAAACAAACTCTATTTCCACAGGTTCCTACTTGAACCGGCGCATTCTGAGCTTAACATAAGATACAATGTGCGGCTGCACGTGCAAATGATACCTGCGATTCTAAAACACTTTATGACTTAAAATTAACCCCTAAATTGTCTTTATACCCTGGTAGTTTGGACAGGTATTATTAGTAGCAGCTATTTTGTCATTTTCTTCACTTAACATTGTTCTTTTTTTTTCCATCCTACTATTTGTTTATCATTTTGTCTCTCCACTACAGAGCCTGAGCTAATATTTCCAGAGACAAACTTACTTTGGTGATATCTCAGTGCTTCGATTCTTTTTCCCCAGCTTCATACTTCCTTTTGTTCATTGGTTTTGGCACATGCCCGCTTTCTTTATCTCTCTTAATCCAATGATATTTAACCTGCTTGATGACCTTTGTGTATGTTGTTGCCTTTTTCTTGCATGCGTGTCCCTGCAGTCTAGACCTGGATTTAACCTTCAGTACTGTTGAGGGTTCTGCACAGTTGTGACTTCCTCAGTAAGATTATTAACTGATTACAGGGTGAACATTTTCCTCCTCAGTAATCCTCAAATCCCCCAGGCAGTTTATTTTACCTGCTGACATTTATCTCCACATGACAGAAATGAGTGTTTGTTGGATTTTGCCTTCCTCTTAGGATGTCTGTATTTATAATGAATCACTGCATGTCTTCTTAGGGTTGAACGCATATGGAAATATAATAAGTTATTATATGTTTTTCAGTCAGAAGTGCATTAAGCACTAAATCATGTAAGAAAATCATTTGAGCATTTAAGGATATAAAACTAAATATGAAACTTTTCTTATCTTTTTATATCATTCTACTGTATTGAAAGGAGAGGACAATGAAGAGAACAAAGTAGAAAAACTTGTTACATAGTCTGCTATTTATCACAAATTGAAACTTTTGGAATATTTTATTATAATGAGCTCAGTTTTCTGACATTGCAATAATAAATAGAACCAGTAAGTGGAGACTAAATTTTATGAGAATGATTTGATATTGAGATTTGCTTCCTAGCGCACTCTTCTATTACTACTTGATTTAATTTTCACAACCAATTTATGAGAAAACTTACTTTCTTGAGTCTGAAGCAAACTCACACAGAAGACATTTGACACATGTTCTTCTTCACCATCAATGCCATTATAGGAACATAGATGCAGAGTTCTACATATTTTACAACCTCTGATTGAGGCAAACATAAATAAAGTAATCCCACACTAGCTCAGAATTGAGTATAATAAAGTTTTTTTTTGGGGGGACTCACATATCACAGTTCTTTGCATGAACTGGAACAGGAACCAAATCCAGAATCCAGGTGAGATATTGGAAAAAGAGCTGGCAAGTGCACAACTTTTTGGTACCCAAGGCCATGCCCAACCTGGTCCAGCCTCCCAAAGACATTGAGTGAAGGAGGTTACCCATCGATCCTCTATGGTCATGTCATTTCTTTTAAATCCTACTTATCCCTGAGACATTATGAATAATTTATCAAATCTACACAAGAGACCTGTAATTCATGATTATATAATTACTATTTTGTTTGTTCCCTACTGCCAAATAATGGCTAATTATTGCCTTTGTCTTAATAGCATGAGTCAACTGTTAAAAACATGATAGCAATCTAACTATCTTTGGTATAGTCTCACAGTTCACCTCAGTATATGGTTAGATGAGAAACACTCTGATGACATTACTGAGACTCATATGCATTAACAATCTGTGTTTTAATTTATTTCAAACCTGTTTAAATTGTAGTATCAAAGTACCACCTACCAGACTAGAAGGAAAGCCATACCATATGAAAATATTATTCCTAATTTTATTTCTTGCTTTGAAACACATCTGTCCTATTATTTCTATTGTTTTGATAAAACAACCTTAGAAACATAAAATCAATGGAAAAGTGCTTTCTTACTTGTTTCTTTGTTTTGCTGATATTTTTCTATACTGTTGTTATAGTTCATAATTGCAGAAAAGTTTGGTAGAAGGGGCTGAAACAGCGTTCATATCTCATTTGAAGTCAAGAGCACAATTCATGCACAATAGTTTAAAATCAATCATTTCTTTACTCTTACATAGTCTAGGATTAAATGCCTAGGGCATACTCCCCCTCCCCACTTAAGTGACCTCTTCTGTCCCATGTAAATTAATGGCTAATTAACATTATTCTCTATTGATACACCAAAAATCAACCTGATCTGGGCAGTGCTTGATTGAGACTCTCTGCCAAGAGGATTTTAAGTTGAGCCATAAACAAATCTTGCCATAAAAACACATGAGTGTCAGTGACTTAAGATATAAAATCCTGTTTCTTTATAAGTTGCTATTATTTTAAACTAATCATGGAGTACAATACAAATTGTCGTCATAAGATTAATATGAAAATCATTTAGTTAGCATCCATTTAAAGAAGATAATGGAAGTACTTTAAAATCATAAGCTTTTCATCATACCAATAAGCTATAAGTTAGAAAAAGAAGGTGGAAGTTGATATTGTTAAGCACTTCTGCAAAGAAAATGTTTTCATTATACCCATCCTCAGAAACAGACTATTACTATTAGTAATTTATAAAAGTAGACACATATTAAAAATTATGTCATATGAGTGTTTGTGTGTGAATATACACATAAAGACAAATACATATTTGAAATATATGTATAAGGTAATTTTATACTGACTAAGAAGCTTATATTTATATCTTTAAGTTATGAAAGTGTGTGTTAAGTGGTGTGTGTGTGTGTGTGTGTGTGTGTGTAACAACAATTAAAGAAATACAGGCCGTGGAATTGAAAGAAAGCAAATGTGTGAGAAGGACAGGAGAAAGAAAAGAAAAAGGGAGAAAAAGATGTAATTATATTTTAATTAAAAATTAAAATATTTTAGATAGATGTACTACATACTACATATATCTTGAATTAAAATATGAATCAGGTATGGTAGTGCATTCAGAACTAGGCATTCAGAGTCAGAGACAAATCTCATTAATTCATGATTGCCTGGTATACAAAGCCTGTTTCAGGCCAGGAAGTGCTAAATAGTGAGACTGTGTCTTTACAATTACCCCCCAAAATTGAATATTAAACAATTGGAAGGTCTACTTTTTTATTTTATTTAATATATTCAAATAAAGTCTTTCTAATTTAAATTTTTAGAAACTATTCTTTTCTGAAGGCACCAGCACTATTTTTGTTTATTGAAAGCTCTCAATCCTATGTGTACTTCTACTAAGAACAGATCACTTTCAATTGTGCAACACATATGATGACCTAATTTCTTCACAACTGATAATTCCCACAGAATCAGGTCCCATTTTAGTCAATAGAGCAGAAAATGGTTTCTAACTTTTAAATTTTGATTTTAATTGAACTAATTAGCAAAAGCCAGATGGTTCCACTAAAAACATCATCTCTGAGGTTTAATATTTCACTTATATATAATCCTAAAACATATTTTATGAATGTGTTTCAAACATGAAATACGAAAAGGTATATGTTTATTCTGAGAATTTATAAAGTAGATTGATTATTTTCATTATTCTCCTTTTTGATTTTCTGTCCAGTTCTTTGAGTTATCTCAGAAATAATAACCTCTTTTTATTTTGGTTTTAAATGTGAGGACTTAGAAAACAAACAGAGCATTGCAGTCAATGGGACAGAGGGCTATTTACATGAAATATTCGCATGAAATATAACATTAAATAATGATAGAAGGAAAATAGGTCATACAAATATGTGCTTTCACACAGCGAGGTTGCTTAGTAGCAGCACCTATAATGACAGTTTCAAACCATTCTTTTCTAGGCTTTACACTATTTGCGTAGTATCTCTCTGACATGTCCTCTCTCTCTCTCTCTTCCTACTCTCTGCTGTTTATTTATTTGGTGTGTGTCTCTCTCTGTGTGTAAACATAAATATGGAGACTAAAAGCACGAGAGTGTTGAAATGCTCACCTTGTGTTTTGACATCAGAAATGCTATTCAATTCCTTTGAAGTAAAGTGTCTTATTTCCCTGGCATGTTTTACTTATGCTAGACATGCAGTGTAGAAAAACCTTCTGTCACTTCTTCCCCAGTACTCCAATTATAAGTGTACACCATGATGTCTGGGGTTTCTATTTGGTACTAGTAAATTAAACTTACAAGGAAAGCAGCTTGCTGACATCTACCACTAAAGTCTAACTGTCCAGTTCAGTTTTGTTTTTTTTCTGCCTCACCTCTTTTGAAAGTCTTTGTTTCTTTTTATTTGTTTATTTATACTTTAAAAACATATCATTGAAATTGCTCTAGATTTTGATAATTTATAAAAGTGTCACTTTTCTCTATTTCCATTTAATATTATTTTTTAAATATTTATGTATTTATTTCACAATTCAAACAAAAAGTTTCTTCCCTCCTTTCCTCCCACTCCTTCCACACCTTCCCTTTGCCCTACTCCCTGCAATACACTCCTCTTCTCTTTCTGTTCTGAATTGAAGTTGATCCCAGTGGCATCAACAAGACATGGCCTATCAAGTTGTAGAAAGACTAAGCACCTTCTCCTATACTAAGGCTGGACAAGACAACCCAATTGAGAAATAGTTTCCCAATTGCCAGGCAAAGCTTTAGGGACAATCCCTGTTCACAATGTTAGGATTCCCACAATAAGACCAAGCTATACAACTTTCACATATATGTAGAATGTCTAGGTCAGTTCTGTGCAGTCTCCTTTGTTGTTAAGTCAGACTCTGTGAAGTCTTATAAGCCAGGTTAGTCATTTCTGTGGATTTTCTTGTTTTATCCTTGACCCCTCTGGTCCATACAATCCTTTTTCCTTCTCTTCAGCAGGATTCCGAGAGCTCAGCCTAATGTTTGGCTGTTGGTCTCTGTATCTGTTTCCATGAGTTACTGTTTTAAGGCTCTCTGGTGACAATCATTCCTCAATATAATACATTCTTAATGGCTGACTTCTTGATATCCCAGATTGTTTTTGTGTGTGAATCTGCTAATGTCTTGGTTTTGTGAAGAAAGCATTACTGTCTCTCCTTCTCTTCTGCCTAAGCATCAGTTTATTTCCTACTGATTATCAGTTCCATTCAGGCACTTTTGAAATACTGAATTCTTCTTGCAGTCTCTTTATCAAAGTGACTTTTTTTTTTTAGCAGACTAACACTGCAGTCGACTCAGTAACACATCTAAGATATATAAGTTGTCTCTGACACTTGCCTCCCACTATCTGCATACATTTACATAGTCACTAAGTCCTAATGATTCTGGTCTTGAAACTAATTACAGCTGTTTCTTGTTCTGTTTAACTTCACTGACTGGTACTGTCTTGAGATATCTCTATCATATCTTCTTGCTATCATGTGTCTTCTATGTTGTGGCATTGTAAAGAGAATATTTTAGCTATGTTTGTAAACTGTAACATAATCATGTTCCTTTACCATCTTTATGCTGCACTGTCTACATACCCCAGTTTCTGTGATATTGCACATTTGACATCTCTTCTGATCACTTCTGCACAGTTATATCGAGACAAATGCCTTCACTTATCCTATGTATTTTTAGAATGATGACTGTTGATGATTCAAGGTTTGTTCATGTTTTTTCTCCTTGCTTTCATTTAAGTTGTTTGTCTGATACTCAGTTTAACCAGTCTCTATGATTCTGTTCACATAAAATGCTATTTTTTATTCAAGGTATAGCTAAGATGATCCATTTATTGTTTATTAATGCTTATTTCTCATCAAATTGTCAGTCTATCTATTTGTTTGCCTCTGCATTTATTTATTGTGTGTGCAAATGCTTGGAATCATGATAACCATGGTATGTGTACAACTGCCAAAAGATAATCTTCAGGAAATTTTTTTTCCTTCTAAGAGTTTGGTGGATTGTATTCAAGTCATCAAGTTTAACTTGAAGCATCTTTACAAACTAAGCCATCGCAATCCTGTTACATCTATTTAACTTTTGAACAGGCTGTTCTCCTCTATGCTTCCATGACCATGATATTTAAAGAGTGATTATGAAAGATACTTCACAGCCTCTCATTCTTTCTATGGCTACAAACTTTCTAGCTATTTTTTGTGTATTTGAAAGTTTATGACTTTTTTTGCTTTTAATACACTAAGCATGCTACTTTTCTTGTCAGAAATCACATTCTGAAAGCTGACACTGAAAGTGGAAAATCTGGATGCTTATAGAAAAAAAATCTCATGTATTTGACAGAAAGAGGTCAATGTTGGGTGGCAAATTGACCCTTAGTATCCCCTTGGCAGTTAAGATGGAATTCTGTTTCAGCTCTGTGTGTTAGAAACAACTTGAGTCCAACAAGCTACACTTAGATATTTCTCATTTCACAATCTGCACTTCATCTTCAACTCTCTACTTCAAGTCTGTATTTTGGATTCTACTTCAAATCAAAATGATTGAGAGAAACTTAAATTGTGGTAAATCCAAACGTCAAATTTTTTCTGTAAGAGTGTGATTGTATCCCACTAGAGCTGAACTTAGTTGTTCCTCCTTGACTGGTGCCTGATGTAATGACTGTGTGTCTGTCTCATAGCTCAAATATTTATGCTTTAAGTAAAAACAATGTTTCATGAGCACTGTCCTCATATAAAGCTATACCTCCAACCTCTTAGCTGGCTTGATTCCTAAACACACAAATATTTTGGTCAAATAAGTTATATAAATATACTAAATTTCTATAATCTGACCATTATTAAACCAATTATGGTCATACATGCTTATAATTCCAGCTCAGGAAACTAAGAAATAAGAGCGAGTCTGAGGACAACCAAAAGACACCCAGAAAATCATTTTTAAAATAATTAATTAAATAAATGTATTTACAGCCTAATAATAGTTTTTCCCCCCTCCTCTCTCTCTTCCTAGTCCCGCCCCTAACCTCTCATCTCTCCCATGCCACCAATTCCTCCTTCTATCTCTTCAGAAAAGTGCAATTTGTCCTGCCTAAGAAATATGCTGGGGTAAAGTGGTGCAGAAATTATGGGAGTGGCAAACCAAGGCCTGGTCTAGCTTGAGACCCATTCCATTTCTTATCTGAAAACCGAAAAGCATGCGGTCAGCTTTTCATCAACACCATTTAAGTGTTTTGTGGCAGGACCTCTTAAAGAGCTGCAGGGTTTTTGCAGCTAAAGCTGAGTGAGGAAGACTCTCTTAGATGAGCATGTTTGCTTGCCTCTAGCAAGCAAAGCAGACACTGGAAATTGCTGCTACCAAGAAACCATATGTAATGCTGTTATTTTATCCTAGAATTACTTCCCAAGCTGTCTCAGGCTTTGTGTGGATGCAGTTGTCCACACATTGGTGCCATTCTATAAAATGAAGAGCAGGCTTGTTGGGGTTTCTGTCAAGCCCAGTCCCCCAGCTGTTTAGTCCCAGAGAAAATCACACAGAGGTCTCGATGAGTTCTAAACTGATTGGCCCATTAGCTCAGACTTTGGATTAGAAATAACTATGTCCATATTCTCAAATATTGTTTATAAGTATAGGCATCCAAATATTGTTTATAACTGTTTACATTTAAAGGGGGATATGATATAGATATGAATAATTTGCACTTGTATGGATTTTGCTTTATTGATATAAATTTAAGGTCAATCTTGTTATATGTATATTTCTGCTCATGATTAAGGTATTGTGAATGCATGGTTCATTTAAAAATGTAATGTATAATTAGGAAATACAGGTTGTTAATGGATAATCATCAATAAAAGTCAAGCTTGTAGTCATGTTAGTTAGATTTTTATATATAAAGAGATATATTTCAAGATAGGCATTCTTCATATCTTTCAAAGACTACAGAATATGACATTTAAAATGTTTTAATAACTTAGGGCTTTTCATGACAATGAGACACGTCTGCTCCTGGCAGCACCAATCTACTCCAAGAGGAAGATGAGCACTGAAGATGCTCCTTATGGAGTTGGTTAGCCATTTGGGCAAGAAACTGCTCTTGCCTGGACTGATGCATAAACTGGACATGAAGAACCTGCAGAGAGATGACTGCCTAAAGGTGACACGATCCTTTGGGGTTCCTGTTTCATGAGAGTCTGCTAGATATTCTGCAAGACATAGAAGAAAGTGACTGAATTGACTTTAAAATTTCCTGCTTCATGTAAAAGTGTGCTGGATACTATGGGCCTGTAGGCTAAAGATGGATGCCCCAATGGTACAGATGAACTTTGGGTAAATATCCAGGCAGTGAGATGTCTCTGTCAATTCTAGAGTTTTGGAAGTTGTTTACAATGCACTATTTCTTTATTTAGGTAATATTATATCCTTCTGGAGTCTTTGATGGAGTTGAAGAATTTATAGTTATAGTTCTCCATTGTTATGATAATAGATAAAATAGATCTAAATATTGTAACTGTAATTCTTGCTTGATACCTGTTATATGTAATTTTACTGTGTTAAAGCCTTCCTTTTTGTTTAAACAGAAAGGGGGAAATGGTGTAGGAGGTCCTTCTGTTTATGTGTTGCTTTCATTGGTTGAATAAAGAAATTGCCTTGGACTAGTTGATAAGACAGAACTTAGGTAGGCACAGTAGACAGAACTGAATGCTGCGAAGAAGAGAAGAGTCAGAGATGCCATGGATCTCCTGCCTGAAATGGATGCTGGTTAGAATGTTGCCAGTAAACCACAGTCACATGGCAATACACAGATTAACATAAATGGGTTAAATTAAGATGTAAGAATTAGCCAATAAGAAGTTAGAGCTAATGGGCTAGGCAGTGTTTAAATGAATACAGTTTCTGTGTGATTATTTTGGGTGTAAGCTAGCTGGGCAGCTGGGACAAACAAAGGGCCAGGGCCACCCTCCTCGTGCAACACAGGACTCAGAGTCTGTATTATCCAGAGATCTAGGATAGAACCAAACATGACTGGGGAAAAAAAGCCAATAAAATTGTCCCAAATGATTTTCTTCAATATACATAGATTTGTGCCTACCTTAATTGTCATCAGCGAGGCTTCATCAGCAACTGATGTCAGTAGATGCAGAGTCCCACAACCAATCATTAGGTGGAGCTTGAGGAATCTTGTGGGAGACAGAGAGCAAGGACTCTAGGAGCCTGACGGGCCTAGGACATCCCAAGAAAACCCACAGAATCAATGAACTTGAGCACATATTGGCTCACAGAAACTCATCCACCAACCAAGGACTGTGTCCAGGACTTACCTGGGACTACTGGACATATGTTACAGTTGTGTAGCTTGGCCTTCTTTTGGGGACTCTTAACAATTGGAGCAGAAGCTGGTTCTGCCTGTGTTACCTGCTGTTTGGAACTTTTCCCCTGCCTAATCCAGAAAATTCTTAATAATCAAGTCTATTCTAGCTAATGAAATAGCATTAAACAATATTCTTATTTTCATTCTTGTCACCTCCTACTGAAATAAGTTTTTCTTAGAGATGATAAAATATAAATGTGGGTTTATGAGATCAATTTTACATTTCTTTATCATAGTTATTTCTGATTATCCAGAAGCAAATATAATTTCTTTACTATGACCTGTAAAGTTTCAAGTCTTTTCCACTAACTGGTAGAGACTTTACTTTTCATCTGGATCTATATTATACTGGCTTTCTTAAGATCTTAACAAATTTGTTGTTTGACAGGTCAGTCTCTCCATAGAATTCTCTTCTAAATGTAACAATTCCATCTCTGAATAAGATCCTTGATCCATCCTGCAGAAATATTACCTTTAACCTTCCCATCCCCTACATAAATAACTTATATTTCTATAATAAACAAAGTCATCATCTTCCATACTGTTTCTGAAACTTTTTTTAATTGATTTTTATTGGGCTCTACATTTTTGTCTGCCCCCCTCCCTATCTCTCCCCTCCCCTTCTTTTTATTGCCTGTGTAACACTATGACATAACAGGATATCTATCGAAAAGGAGTATTATCTTAGTTAATGAGATGATTAATTCTATCTCTGCTACCCAAGTTACAGGAGAAAATGTAGAACTTCATCTGAAACTGTCATTCTACACACAGTTTCCATATTGGCTTTAAGAAAAAAAATGTTTTAAATGCCATGAAAACAGAATTAAATAGAGACCAGCAAAATAATGTGCTGTGGATCAATACTCTCATCTTTGATGTTTCCATTGACATCATTGATACAACAACACTTTTGATATCAGCTAATGAGTGTGCTGACCTACATTGCAACCAGAATGCACCTTTTCTATTGAACAGATATTTTCCAGATATTTCTTTATTTAGGTGCTTCCCAAATGTAACCAAAAAAGAAACCACATGTGATGGAACCACACTGTTCCAAATTATATCACCATTTCAATGTTCTTCACTGACTTTCTTCACTGTCTCCTTTTACTTTTTCTTTTTCTTCCTTCCTTCCTTCATTTCTTTCTTTCTTTCCTCTCTCTCTCTCTCTCTCTCTCTCTCTCTCTCTCTCTCTCTCTCTCTTCTCACTCTCTTTTTCCTTCCTTCTCTTTCTCTCTTCTTGAGGACAATTCTATTAAAGCTTGACAGAAATACAATATGACAGGAAAACTGAAAAACCTTCACAGTTATAAATAGGAAGAACAAGGAAGAAATGTCTTCCTTTTTAAGTCAGGGACGGAGGTCAGAAAAACAGTGACAAACCCAAGAGTATCAGAGAAAGCCTGTTTGTGGGTGCTGAGCTTTGGATCTGATTTCAGTCTCCATCAGACTTCACGCTCTTATGTCCCAGGGAAAAGAATTACACTAAGGACACATGGTTAGAAAAACAAATAGAGACAGTGTACTAGAAAATGAAAATCACTCTTAACAATGGTAGTGGTTTCTGAACCCAGGAGAATGCCCACTGCAGTTTCTAAGAGGATCAGTGTGTTTTCACAACACACAAGTAAAACACTGGTTATTGCAAGATAAACGGTTAAACTATCAAGGAAATAAATGAAAAATAAAATTAAGTAAATGTTCAATTAATAAATAGCTCAGTTATGCTCAAGGCTGTATATGGGTTAATAGTTTGCATTAGTGTGAGAAAATTTGTGTTTTCTCATTTTTACACTGTAAAATCATTAATAATTTGAAGAATAATTTGAAATCAATGGAAGAGTAAATCTTGAACACATAAAAGTAAAATTTATTTTATAATCTTGTTCATCTTTATTACAAGTGGCAATTTGGGTATTATAATTCAGGCGGTTTAACATATTTTTAACCATCTCAAAGTTCAGAAATAGTCCGTTGAGAAACAATAGCTTTCTGTGTGAAACAAGTTATGACAAATTGACAGAAAATAAAACGTGCTAGCAAGAGGGCTTCAATTTTACTTGCTGACATAATCTATTTAGAAAACAACGTATTCAGTTTAAGAATTATATTGTATCAATGATTTCATTATCTACTAGAGATTGAATAGTCTTATGTTTTATGCTTGGGAATGCTGCATCATGGCTGTTTTTGGAGCCTGTCTGTAAGTTTGGCAAAATCCATGCTTTTTAGTGTGTTTGCAAGTATTTACTATGGGTGATCTATTGTTTTTTGGTAATTTTTGAGAAATGGACAGAATAATTTTCTTTATGCAGTTGTATTTCCTATACATACAAAATATTCTATATCCCTTTATGCACATAAGTGTAACAGGCCTTTGCAGAGATATTGAAATATGAGATGCTCACTCTGGTAGTTACAAGTAAAAAGAAGAGTTGCTTGGTTTATCTCTGACAATGCCAGGGAAGAAAACAGCATACTTTCTGAGTTTGCTTCAATGCTCTTAGTCAAGATGTCATTCTAATATTTGAAAGTACTACCATGTCTCACTGAATTTTTCACTCATATTTTCCATATGCATTATTAAACAAAGTGCTTTAGCAATTAGCTAGTATGTTTTTGAGTTATAATATACAGATGTAGCATGAATATTTTATGAATATTCACATGTAACTATAACAATAAACTATTATTTAATATTTATTAAGAGCACAGGTTGACATCTTAATTATATATTCTCTCATTCTTATATACATTATTTTGGGAAACAAAAGCCAAAAGAGTATTATGTTGCTTGATTAAGATATTGTAAAAGTAGTTTAATAATGAGTTATAACAATAGCTCAAATAGAAACAATATACATACAAATTTTCAAAAGCTTTATAGAAGTCAATCAACAAAATTCAAAATCATCTGTTTTTTTCATTGTAAGATTTTGATACTGTAAAATATCATAATGTCAATCTAAAAATAAAATGATGTCACATGTATAATAAAAACCATTTAAGTATAAACAATAGGTAGATGACCTATATAATCTGATTTATAGAAACATTTCATTATCTACCCCATTAACTAACTGATGAATATTTAGTGAAGTGAATTAAATAAGAGAAGAAAGCAAAGGAAACCATTGACCATTTCTCTACTATCTTCATGAACAATCAAAACCACATAATTATTTTAAAGTTCCATCATAAATCCAAATGAAATAGAAATACATATAAAGGTTAAAATTTTCTCCAGTTCTTATAGTTGAGCCATTATCCTGGTTCATTTTTTTAAAAAAGTCAAACATCACTGCTGGGCCTGCATTCCCTGTGACTGGATCTCATTTTCTGAATCCAGATGATGATCTTTTTATTTTTCTTGTTCTCTTCTTGAATTCTTTCAGGAAACTAGACCTTCAGTCTAAAGGTGTCTTGATGTATAGTAAGAACTTTAAAGTAACTGTCTTTCAGGGATACTGGAAGGGAAGAATCAAATGAGGAGGGCGAGATAATAAGAGTTTAGGGAGGGAATATAGTAGTGTTTTGGGGGATAACTAAAACTAGGGGCATTTTGAGGGGTAGTATGAAAACCTAATACAGAAGTAACTTCCTAAAATATATACATATATGAAGGTGACTTAAATGTGATTTACAAATATTAGGTAAGACACAGTCTCTAGTGAGCATCTCTCAGGAACAAATAAAACCTCCAGTGTCAGGAATGAGTTATAACTAATTAACTTGTTGTCCATAGAGGGCCATAGAAACCCCCAAACAACTCGTGTTATTGTCAAGCAACTATTGGCTAATTTCCACAAACTAACATTAGGTCTTATTGATGAAGACAACCACTGCACAACTCATTGAGCATAGAGAGGTCAAACTGATGCATACATTGAACATAAACTGACTGGTATGCTTTGTACTGACAGGTAATCTACACAATATCAAAGGAAAAACATAAACACCAACCCAGATACAGACTTTCATCTCCAGCAGTGTCCTGCTTAGAAGACGTGCTAATGCAATAGTGGCACAAACTTATACTAATAAAAAAAACAAATATCTGATTGCAATTAAGGTCTGCTCCATGATATGAACCCATCCCTGACATTCCTTGGATGCCTTTCCCATGAGGAAAGGCAGAAGATGGAGGGAGAAAGGTTTCAAAATCAAGAGTGTATGAATGATATTTCAAAATATCCTTCTAAACATGGGAGGACCTATAAACATGTGAACTCACAGAGACTGAGGCAGCAAGCACAGGTTTGGGCAAACAGGAGTCCCAGTGCTATGGAAGGAAGTGGGCATAAGCCCCATCACTAACCCCAAAATTATTTCTAATTGATAATAACACAAATGAAAAATTAATTTTCCTCAAATAATCTAACTGGGTATATAAATCACTTTTAAGGACAGGCTGCATGGTTAGATTCAATAGTCAAAATAAAAGAATTCAATAGTTTATTGGGAGATTCTTTGTGTTATTATACTTTGTCAGAGCTTATCTTTCTGTCTGTCTGTTCATCCATCTTTCCAGCTATCAATCTATCCACCTATCTATCTATTCAACTATCTAACTATCATCTATCTGCCTGTCTGCATTTCTATTTATTTTTATTTTAAGTTAAACACTATAGATCCTTTGTGTATATATTATGGTTTCTGTTTTTTTGTTTTTGTAGGATTTGTGTGTGGGCAAATGGTGCTCTTCTGTATCTGTATGCTTTTTAAGGTTTCTCTTTGGCTCATATTCTTATGCTTGTTTTGTCTTATTGTTTGTTTTTAATATATATTATTAATTATTATTTATAATTAATTTAATTCTAATGAGAGAGAAAGAAATGGTGGTGGTGGATTTGTGTGGGTGGGAAAATGGGGAAGATGTTTGAAAAATTAAAGGAGGCAAAACAGTAATCAGAATATATTGTATGAAAAATATATTCAGGAAAAATGAGTACATATGGTTTAGCATATGTAAAAGATATCATGTAAATGATATTTATATATTCTGAATTCTGATTAACAGTATAAACTTTAAAGAAATCAAAAGAAAAATAAAGTGAGTTCTTGGTACCTGTCTGTCTTAAAAGGATCACAGATTTCAGACCAATTTTAGAGGTCATGATTGGAGGAGGAATATTAAAATAAAACACAGACATTAACTAAAATTATTATAGTAGATCATTGACATTAATAAAATATTATAGATGATGGAGTAATATTTAGAATTTCTCCACTTTGAGGTGAGAGCTATGTATTTTTTCTCTTATTTTTGAGATTATCTGATAATAACATAAACTTTCCCTTTCCATAACTTCTTCTGATATGTGATTGATATTACCACAGATATTATATTGTTTATTTCTAACACATAGTTATGTGATTCCCTTATAGGTCTTTTTAACTAACACATGGAAATATCACACATCTGCTATGTAAGATATAGAAATAGCAGAATTTTTTTTATAGAAGGAGGTATTTGGTTTTGAAATCTTATGAAGTGAAAATTTATAAACTATATTTCAGAGATATTCAATATGCTGAACAACAGAATATTTGCTTTATTTTTTACTATAGTCCACAGCAGTGTATAATTCAAGGTTAGAGGGGCAAATCTTAATTAGTTCATAAAATTTCAATGAATTTAAACTTTATTAGAGTTATTCATGGGGCAAACATGAACTTTTCTTGAAACACAAAATTTTAATTGAAAGACTAACTTTCCTGGGGCATTCACAACATAACAGTGCTGTGCATATTCCCACTGTTTCTACTGAATGTTGTAAAAGACATTGATCCCAATGCCTTATGCTAATTGGATCAGGAACACCTGGAGACTCAAGCCATGAGTCACTCTAATCTTTAATCAAAGGATGTCAACTACTGTTACATTCTGAAATACTATTGCACTATTTTTATAGTATGTTTTTATTTAGTTGTTCTTTCAACTACCATGAAAGTTATAATGGAAAAAATTGGGGGCAGTTTCCCTAATAAGTGTTAAGTCTACATATCAGTCACTGGGACAGTAGAGATGCTTAATAAACAATTGTGGAACAAGTTAATGAATAGCGGCAGATATTAGAAAGCATTTACACAGCTTACTTATATTACATTTAGCTTCAAAATGATGCAAGAAAACTTCTTCCATCTCTGCATACACATCTTGTGATTCCCTCTCTCTCTATTTTTCTACTCAATGTTTTAAACATACATGAGTATCTGCCCTATGTAAGAATGAGTGTTATTATTAACCATATTTAATAAGGTGAACATAAAGATATATAGATGCACATACATAGATTCACCTGGAAATTGGAAACAAACAAGATCACCTGATAAAATTGGGAGCAGAGCTGTGAGGGTAGAAGTGGGGTAGAAGAGGAAGAGGAGGGTAGAAGGGGAGAGTTGAGGAGAACTTGAGGGAATGTGATAGTTGAGATGGATGAAGGACAGAGATGAGAGCAAGGAAAGAGATATCTTGATTGAGGGAGCCATTGTGGGTTTAGTAGAAACCTGGCTCTAGAGAATTTCCCAGGAATCCACAAGGATGACCCCAGCTAAGACCCCAAGCCATAGAGAAGAGTGGGGTCTGACCTTGACTTGCCCTGTAGTCAGACTGATGAATATAGAACCTTCACCCAGCAACAGATGGAAAGAGAGGCAGAGACCGCATCGTAGTACTGGACTGAGCTCCCAAACTCCACTTGAAGAGAAGAAGAGTGGAAGGAATGAGAATATGAGCAAAAAGGTCAAGACCTTGATGTGTTCACCCACTGGAACAGTTTACCTGAGCTAATAGGAGCTCGCCAACTCCATCCAGACTGGGAAGGAAGAAGCATAGAACCAAACAATTCCCTCTGAATTGCTGGGGCATACTAAGGGGCCACTGGCAGTGGCAACAGGATTTATCCCTATGGCATGTACTGGCCTTTTTAGATCCTATTCTCTTTGTACGTATACCATGCTCAGCCAAGATATAGTAGGGAGGGTCTTGTACCTTCCACAAAGCAATATACCTTACTCTCTCTGAGGACTGGATGGGGGTGGGGTGGGAGGGTGTGTGGAGAGTGTATGGGAGGAGGGAAAGGAGAGGGAACTTGGATTGGTATTTTTTAAAAATCTAATAAATAAATAATGAAAGATATGCACCACCAAAACATCAATAATAATAGTACACAATAACTGCTGACATACACTTTTACAGAAAATAAAGATTTAAGACTATGTTACAATGTACAAACAAATGCATCCCAAATTCAGAAATATATATGGCTATAGAAAAAAATCATATGTTAAGTGTTAAGAACTAAAATATTTGTTTAATAGTATTTTTATAATCAATTGACTTGATTACACCAAACAGCACAACTGCCGAGTTACACAAAACCAATAAAATATTATGTTTCTTTTCTTATAAACCGATAATTTCTATTAAAAGCAAGGTATGCTACTAAACATTAAACTATTCTAAAAGCTATAAATATTGTGGAAACATTTAAAGTTAGAATAATGATATATAGAAAAACAGAATTTGTTATCTTTAAACCAATTGCCAACATCAAGAGAGAGATGTTTTGTAATGAAAAAAAGCTTCACAGAACCTGTTTCCACAGAGCACATATATTACTTGGAGCAAGGTGTCTTGGACACATGCACTTCTGAGAAGGCTGGCTTCACAGGTCAGAGTGCAGTGCCATTTCCAGGGACAGTCTTTTGCCATACAGGAAACCTGTTCTGGCAAGCTTTATCAGTATGGGGGTTGCATTTCTTCCTTCAATAGTCAGTTTTCTCTGTCTCCCAAAGCTGTGATGCATGTGTAATTTTTATTGTTGCTTAGTTGACTGCCTGGAAATTGTTTTCCATCTCATGTAAATTTGCAAACTTCTGTGTGTGATTGGTGTTCACAGTTGAAGGGACATAAATTGCTCCTATTTTACACAGGTGATGTATGAGCATATTTTCCTGAGTTCTGAAGGGAAAAGAGAAGGCAGTAAAAAACTGAAATCAAATAGTTGTAATTTATCTGTTTGTAGGAACAGTTGTTCCTGTGGTCTAAAACTCCGATTTGGTTTTGTATAATTTCGTCACAACAGAATCAATATTCATTGGGTCAAATGCTATTTAACATGTTTGTTATTTGTATCACATTTTACAGTTTTCCTTTCAAGTAAGAATTATTTTACTACCCTTAAGCACATGAATTTAAAAGAACCTCACATAAGCACTCTAGTTCTGAGAGAGTAAGGCAGACTTTATACTGAGTCAAATTACAGATCAATTTAAAGGATTATTTGTTTTTCTAGGGAAAAATGTTAGCAAATTGCTTTGTCTCATAAATTGGTGTAGTTGGTCAGAGCCTCTAGCTTATGCAATTTACCTGTAGCATATAATGGTCAGAAAAAAAACTTATAATGGCAAAAACATAACTGTCCTTCATCTAGACCATTGCTCTGGGTACAACAGTTTCTGATTCACTGTCATCCCTAGTCACCTCATTTACACCTCATAGACTGCCTACGGAAGCTAATGGATTTCTGTGCAATATTTAGTTTCCACATACTGCCATTCTATGCTTAGATTTTATCCCAGTTAGTCACTTCCAATGTCAACTTATTTAATTATTATAGATTCAAGTAACAATTTTTAAATATGCATAATACATAATATATTTTAAAGACTTGGATAAAAAAACAGATCAGGTTTTGATGGATTTAGGAAGAATATCAGTATATTAGAACACAAACATTTTTTTTGGCTGAGCCTATACATTTTTTCAATTTAGGTAATTACTTGACCAACATTCTTACTAAACTCTTTAATTTATCAGGGATATGATATTGGGAAAAATGAATGAAGAACTAAAGATGTTAGCAGTTGTTAAGAACAAGCACAGTTCATCCATGAGACATCATACTCAGGATGAAGAAATCATGGTAATTTTAATAGAGAACAAAATGTTAATCTTAAGTTTATATTGTAAAACAAACCAAAAATCAAAATAATTGATGGTAGTATATATAACCAATAAATAATGCTTTAAAATGTTATTTATGTTTTCCATATTTTATATATAAATAGATGAATAGAGAAAATACAACTATTTTGCACATAGGTATTATTTGTAAATATGTTAAAATGTATTTGCAGTCAATAAAGAGAGGGAGGAAGAGAGGGAGAGGGGGCCGGATGGGGGATCAACCCCAACATAGCCCACAATAAAGCCGCTTATGTTATAGAAGCATTACCCATTTCTATTTGCTGATACTGGGTTTGACTCAGTCTGTGGACATTGTATATTGCTTTTAGGTCCAGTAAAATGTTCATGAAAGAACTGGATGAATTTATCTCACATTTTTATGGACCTCAGTACTGTAAGAAATCCATTTTGCAAAGTATGTTCCTAATCATATAAATCATCTGCCAGTAGAATGATGGGTATTTTATTATTCAAGAATTATATTCAATATTGTACTTTTTCTCTCTCAAATAAGTATACATCTTTACATCGAGAAGTTACCTGAATGATAGATAGCCATCATGATTGCTTGAAAATATAATAGATTTCTTGGAACTACATTAAAAGTTGTATTGTCTATGTAGTATCTACTTTGGCTTCAGGAAGCTTGGTCCCTTCTGTTATGGCCCCATTGTATCCACTCTTATAATTCACATTAGCACACTGTCCTGCTGTCTCTGGAACAAGAGCCCACAACATAAAAAGCCATTTTTGTACCCACTTAGTGGTTGCTCTGACCTTTCACTCTCGTTTGTCTATCAGTATGCATGTCTTTTCAGGTTATGTTTGGTTTTGTTTATTTAATGAGTATTCATTTTCTTCTAAAGAGTTTTGCAAAATGCTAACATATGTTCTCCATCATTAGGTTTACTCTGTCTTGATGGGGTTCCTTTGCACGTAGGGAGTAATTTCAAAGTCGAAACACTTTATAAACATTAAACAATGATATATAACCAACTGTGATCTTAGAATATATAAAGCCAGGTTGAGAAGATGCCCCATCAATTCTAGCATGTGTACATTCCTAAGATTCTTTATAATAAAGAAAAGGAGTCTCCAAGATGTAATTAATGGATTGTTTTTACTTTGATTTTATTTGACTGTCTTATATGTTTTAATGGGATGATATTTTTTACTAATGTGACACTTCTACCATGCAGAACACTTAACAACATTGATCTTTAGGGATCAGAACCAATTTATGACATACATTTATGGCTGTTCATATTTCTTTTCAAAATATAAACTATAAAATGATACTTTGTTTTAGCAGTCAGTTCTCCTTAATAAATGATAAATAGTCCTTCTGGAATAATAAACAAACATCATGGTGTCATTTACGAAACATAGTTGATTTTAATAAGCCTCTTTCTGTGATAATTATTTGGACTTTTCATATCGAAATTCAAAATTATAACATGTGTAAACTATTGCAGAGTAGTATCAGAAATACACAATGAATGATAGAGTTCAGAAAGTAATCATTGCCTTTACATTGTTTTTATAATATTTTTTCTTAAATATGCTATCAATATAGATTTCAACAATTAGTCATGGGTTATAAATACTATATTAAATACACAATTATATATAAATACCATTTTTATTTTGTAATTGCAGCTTTGGTAGTTGATACAGGTATGTGCTGGCCCAGTGTCATTATCCTATGGCTGCTGATACAAATTAGGCAATGCGTATTTTACAGTTCTGCAGCTGAGATCTAAGATCCCTACATCGCAGCCCAGTCAGGGTGCAGGAAGGTCAATATTCCCTCTTTTGGGAGTCAAGAAGCCATCCCCTTACCCTGAGCCTAAGGGTATTGCTTTATCTTTTCCAATAACAGTGCATCAAGATCTCACACTTTAATACATTGGTCTTTCTTCTTCAGGTTTTCAGATCTTGAATTTAGTAGTTCACCTTCTGATTTACTGGATAATATTTCACATTTTGAATCTTTTAAATTATTTGTCTTATTAAAAGACAAAACACTAATTGCATGTGTCAATGCTCTGTTTTACTACTAGTATACATCAACAGTGTTGAAAGAAAGGTCCGAATAATTGACTTCTCAAACTTTTATAATTGTATAATAAATATTAAAAATAATCTTTTTTAGATTGAAAAATATTTGCTTTCATTTCTGTGACCATGCCTGCTTTTCTATATAGGCACCATGTACAGGGAGGTGCCCATGGAAGCCATATAACAGTGTTGGATCTCCTGGAAATGGAGTTTTAGACAGTTGAGATCTGCCAAAGATGGGCTCTGGGAACCAATCCCAGGTCTTCTTAAAGCACTGTATGTGGTGTTACCTGCTGAGCTTTCACGCCAGACTCTAAAATGATGTCTCTATACATTTTAAATATAAAGTACATTAACATCATTGACAACCAACACGTTTTGCAATATTACCTCAGAAATTAACAATATTACCCCAGAACTTATTGTCGCTGTTTAATTGTAGCTTAGTTGTACACAATAAAAGATCTTCCCCTGTCCTCCCTCCATTCTATCCACTCTCTTTATCTTGGTGTCCTGGTCTAAAAATCATCTACTACCCAATTCTATAGTGTCAACACTTAGTTTCTATAAATGAATCTAATCTATAACAAGACATTTACACTTCTCTCTGGTGCACTTCACATAACTTCCACACTTCGATCTATGTAACATGTTCTACTCTTCAAATGTTCCATATTTTCTTTTTCCATGTGATAAATGAATTGATACTTCATTTATTATATTCTTTCAGTCTTGTGAATATTGCTCAATAAAAGGAGGATGCAGCTGGCTCTGGTGTTTACTTGTACGCTCAGCTACACATGAGGCTGAGACAGGAGGACTGGTTCTTTTTAGGGTTTTGAGACCAACATAATAGAATCAATTCTCAATAATAGAAATAAAATTAAAGAATGTAGATGTATTTCAAACCTAGTGATTTAATTTCTTTAGGTTATATATTCAGAAAAGGGATTGTATGTAATTCTGTTTTTATCTTTTGAGGTTTTTCATTTATTAAGCATCTATCTTAAGGAGCTTTCATGCTCATCAATGCTACACAGGAGTTCCATCTTCTCCACATCCTCAGGAGCATGTTTTGTCTTTCACTTCTTGATACGGATGGGTTCATGAATGTGAAACAGCATCTCACTGTCAGTCCTTTTTTATTTTCCAAAAAAACCTCAATGTTTTTCATGTAACTTTTGTAATTTATAGTAGTATAAATAGCATGGTATTGGGGTCATAAATTAACACATAGTTCAGACAAAAGATCTCTTTGCATTTAATTGTAAAACAAACATTTTACTTACATAACAAAATCTCATGTGTGATACATGCTATATCAGCAAATAATTTACATATTAACTTTGTCACTATTATATTTTATAATGTGAATTTCTAATTATTTATGTCACTTTTATCATCAAGACTATACTATCTCAACTGAATAGAAAATGAAGAATCTTGGTGTTTCAGTTCACATTAATTGAGAAATTTGTAAAATATTTGATAAAGCTCTAAAGTTAATAAGAGCTTTCTATATATTTTTATTTGGATTCAAAAGTATAGTATTAACTATAAAATATTGAAAGTAAATTTATTTTATCATCTTATGTAAATAAAATTTTATCAAATAATGAAAGAAAATTCAGTGACAAAAAAAGAGTTCTAATAATTTGGAATAAGGACATCATTAATAGATGTGAAAATAAATTCAATTTTAAAATGAATATTTAAAAATAACCCTAAATTAAACAAAAATTTAAAATAAATATGAGAGTCAACATTTGTTTTGAATAATGAAATCCCCAATATTTTTATATGGTTATAATAATTTCAGTGATTTTCAGTGTAAATAATACTCAACATGGCCAAAGCACTGCTTCAAGTTTGGAAAACCTTTTTATTTTCCATGAACAGGTCTCATGAATATTAATGAGGATATATTTTTATCTTTACATACTAATAATATTTGATAGTCATTATTTAAACTTCAAATAATAAGCTCTTGTATTTATCTACACATTTAACTCACTACAATATAAATGTACATCACAAAAGGTAAATAGAATGAGATTTGGATTTTAAACATATTCAATATAATGCAATACAAAAATGTTACAGTGATCAGTATTCTGGCAATAAATGCTTTTATTCTGATTACACTATTACTTTCTGTTCCAATGTCTTTCAAAGTTTTATTTTTTGTGCGCACGTGTGTGTGTGTGTGTGTGTGTGTGTGTGTGTGTGTGTGTGTGTGTGTGTGTGTGTGATTACAGGTCTCCTCAAAGAACAGTAGTGTCAGTTGGATCACCTTGATCTAGAGTTACAGGCTGTTGTGAGCCTTACAAGTATACTAGGAATGAAACTTGGGACCTCTTGACAACCGGTATACACTCTTAACCACTGACCCATATTTTCAGCCTCTTCCAAATTAACGATAATACTTTTTATTCAGGTGGATATACTTCGAAATAATTATTAAATATTAGCATTTTAAAAAATATTTGCATGAAAGAATCTTTGCTCCAAACATTTCACCCATATTACACTTTATACTGATCCTCTTTCTCATTTGTACACTCACTTTGCAAAGAGCAGTATTCAAATCTTGACTGAGTGAGTATTTTATAACACTGGAACTGCTAATAATAAAGCACTGTATGGAGCTATAAAGTCTATTCTAACTGCAAATTTTCTCCATCTATGGAAAATTCCCAAGCACTCGGCATGCTGAAAGTAATTCATAACCAGAAATATCCCATCAGGGTAAAATAGGAAATTCTGGTTTTCTAGATTTCCCAGAGTAATTGTATAAATTCACAAATCACACAAAAAACAAGACATTATATTAAATGGCAATAAACTGAAATAAAATTATTTTAATCAATAATTTAATAGTAAGTTGTGGCATATATCTCTTATCACCAGTTTACATGGAATAAATGGTGAATATCTAAGCAGAAAATAGTTTTAATTAGTGATCCAAAATAAAAGTAATAAGATTTAGAATATATTAAATTAACATTAACAAAATAGGCAATGTGTGAGGTAAATTATAGCAGTTTATTTGTCCCAACAAAAGGCTTGGATAGAAAAATGAAATATATTATTTTAAAATACTAGATTATAGATAATCATTTTTAATATTGTCTAATGATAAGATTGGTAATGAACTTTAACAATGTAAATATATATATGTTTGCAAGATTTTATATTGAATCCTAGAAAATGTCATGGGTATTAGTGGATGGATAAAAGTGAACTAGCTCTTAAGAAACTGTGATAGAACAATCCATTTCAAACTTATTCAATTGTTAGTTTAAAATGTGTAGGAAAATTAACATGAAATACCTGATATTTAAATTCAGTGTCTCAGAATACCTCTGTAAAATGAATGGTCCTATGAGGCTGGTATTTTCAGCCTGCTGGTATGACTTCCAGAACAATGATGAGTACAAGCACGTGTACACTCAAAGAACATCTATGCACACACTAGTATAGAAATTGCTTTATGAGAAATAATGTCACAGAGTCACTGAATTTCACATTCTAGATTTCAATATAATTATATTTCCTTAAATAATAAACATAAATAAATAAATAAGGATAAACAATTATTAAAAGAAATAAACATCATTTTCCTCAATTGTTTACTACTTTAGCTTGGAAAGAAAAAAATTGATAACTTAATTCAATGTGTTATCATTTACAATTATGTTTATTTAAAGATGTTATATTTATTTTTATTAATTATGTTTTCTGTAGATTTATTCTCTCAAAAACTGAGATAAAACCAATGGTCTTCTACTCAACAATAGGCAAAGACTTTAACACTACACTTACAAATCCAACCTTACATCCATTTTGGCAATTTATTCAAACTCATTTATAAATAACTTTGTTAAAAATATTTCCAACTACAACTTAAAATCACCTTCACTGAAACCCATGGGCCATTTATCAAAGTCAATTAATTATAGTTCAGTTTGTTTAGTATTACATTCAGACATGAGTTAGCTGATGGATTATTTGAACCCAAGAACAAACAAGTGGCATTTCAGATTTAAATTTTAACTGGACTAGGTAAGGTGCCATTTTACCCATCAATTACATTTTGACTGATGCAAAACTTGAAAACTACAATTTTTTCCCATAAGATATTTGCATTCTAATTGTTTTGAAGAATATAATGGACCAGTTTAGGTTCCATTTTACCCATTAATTACTTTTTGAATGATGCAAAACTTGAAAACTACAATTTTTCCCCACAAGGTATTTGCTTTCTAATTGTTTTTAAGAATATAATGCACTTGTTTTATGTATTAACAATATTAATCATAAGTGCTTGGAAAATATAAGTAAATCTCTCCTTTTTCTATGAAAAGCAGACAGAGATCCTCATATCTAGAGATAAAATGAAGAATCTTTGTGGAAAAACAAAACATTCCCATCATCTGTAATCATTGGTTGAAACTATTAAGCTCTTGTAGGCAGTTTGACAATGAGAATCACTTTATTTATAACTCACTGATTACTCTTTGAGGAAGCAATTAAAATAATTGTATAATTAAGAAGAAATTGTTTTTCTCTATATAGAAGCATATATAAAATATGCAAATATTGAATAACTTATCTACTTCTGAAGACTACTGAAAGATATCACTAAATGCAATTCATAAACTAATATCTGTTTGTGTGAGTGCACTTATATTTTTGTGTGTATGAAATATTGAAATTCTGAAAGAATCCTGACCTAAGCTGGAAATCACAAAGTTCATTAGATTGTTATAGTATTTGAGAATAAAATGTAATGTTTTTAATTTTTTTAAATATTGAGATTGTAATATATTTCCATTACATCTACTTTCCTGTGGAATATTCCTTTATACTGTGTGAATAGAGGCTGTTACTATTGCTTTAATGAACAAGCTGATTGGTCAACAGCTGAACAGGATAAAATAAGGCAGGAAAATCAATCTGACAGTGATGAGAAGAAAAATGGTGGAATCAGAGGAGCCATCAGCCAGACACTGAGGCAGTAGGAGGTGAATGTGCCATGCTAATAAGGCACTGCCATGTGGCAGAGTGTAAATACCCAATATGGCTTCACTTAAAATGTAAGAGCTAGTTAGTAATTAGCCTGAACTATTGACTGAGCATTTGTAATTAATATAAACCTCACTGTGTTATTTGAGAATTGTTGGAGGACAGGAAACGTCCACCTATGTCATCCCTGTTGTCCTTCCAAACCCTCCCATACATTTCTCCTGGTTCTTTTTCATGCTCATGGACTCTTTTTGCACTAATTACTGCATGTGTTACTGAATGCTTCATAAAGGCATTAAGACAGCTGTAAAAGGAAGAATAATGGTTTGGGAAATGCTTAATTTACAGTGGACGCTGTTTTAAATTCAATGAGGCAAACAGACATGCAAAATTATCTTAAATATAAAGATTTTATGAAGCAATGCGAAAACAGGAATATAGAAAATAATATTCTATACCTCTAAAGATATATACAACACCACCACAAATAATTAATAAATATGCAGAATATGCAAATTCAATAATAATCACTCAACATATTGAATATAGTTAAATAGAGTGTCCCCTTTTAATATGTTTAGGAGGACAATTTTCTTATTTCAGAGGTGAAGTATCATAAGATATTTCTAAGTGTGTTCTTGGACAAAAAATATTATCTCTAGTAGTCAACTTTGCAACTTATGTAAACTTTTAAAATATTTTTGCATTAGACCAAGTAATTTATTCTCCCCAAAACAGAGTTTCTCGGTTTAGCCCTGGCTGTCTTGGAGCTCTCGCTGTAGACCAGGCTGGTCCGAAACTCTCAGAAATGTTTAAATTTCAATGCTGTTTTAAATGCTGTGGAGCAATCCTGATACATTTCTCTTCACATCTTATATTCTATCATAAAGGGAACTCAGGCAGGAATTTAAGACAGAAACCTGAAGGACAGACCTGAAGCAGAGCCCAACGATAAATGTTGATTACTGGCTTCTTCCTCATAGCTTCCTTAGTCTGCTTTCTTATACAATCCAGGAGTACCTGGCCATGGATACCACTGTGCACAGTCAATATCCTCCCACAGCATTCATCAATCACTATTCAAAGAAAAGCAACACAGACATTCCAACGGGATAATCTAATAAAAATATTTTTTTTAGCTGAGATTCTCTTTTACCAGACAACCTGAGCTTATATGAAGTTGATATAGAAACATAGCCAGTACAGTACTATAGAAAAGTTTGTAAAAGAATAAAAACTATTGTCTGAAACGAATTTATTATAACATTCATGATAAGGTATTGTGTTTATTGTAATTTTAAAACACTTTAAATTAGTATTTAATAAATTGAAAATATTCAAATGATAATGCCTAGTATTTATATTGAAAAGATAGAACTGACAAAAACACACATATGATGTGGCAATTCTTCCATTTCTGAGTTAGTTATGATTTTAATCTACTAAAATGTTTCTTGATTTAGTTGATAAACTATAAAGTGAAACTCTTATAGATAAACTATCAGAGAAAATAAGTCCTGGTCATTGTCATTTTGATAAAGTTTTGAAGTTTACAAAAGAAACAAAAAACATACATTCTCAGTTAACATCCTACCACACAGAGACTTTCCCATTTGTGTCCATCGCCACTCTGTTCATAATTCTCAAAGAACTTGTGAGGCAAACAAGCAAAACCAAAACTTACCATGTACAATTTATAACAAAAAGTTGAGATTTGGAGTATAGAAATTAATTTCTTATTTTTCAATAAAATATGAAATTTTATTTTGATAAATTACTGTATGCTAGAATTTTTGATATTTTTTATTACTTTATAAATATTGCTTTATAAATATTACCCCTTCCTCCTCTCCTCCCATTTCCCTCCCACTCCCCCACACACCCTCTATGCACCCCTTCCAGTCCTAAGAGAGGGCAAGGCACCGTGCTCTGTGGGAAGTCCAAGGCCCTCCCCCACATCCAGGCTTAGGAAGGTATACATCTAAAGAGAATAGGATCCCAAAAAGCCAGTACATGCATTAGAGACAAATAAATCCTAGTGCCACTATCATTGGCTTCTCAGTCCGCTCCAATTGTCAACCACATTCAGAGGGTCCAGTTTGATCCCATGCTCGTTCAATCCCAGTCCAGCTGGAGTTGGTGAGCTCCCATTAGCTCAGGCACACTGTCTCAGTGGGTGAACTGTCCCCTCGTGGTCCTGACTTCCTTGCTCATATTCTCCCTCCTTCTGCTCTTGAGCTGGAGCTCAGTCCAGTGCTCTGATGTGGGTCTCTGTCTCTGTCTCCATCCATCACCAGACGAAGGTTCTATGATGACATTATGACTGCAGAGCAAGGCCAGTTCAGGCATCCTCTCCTCCACTGCTGAGGGTTCTAGCTGGGGTCATCCCTATGGACTCCTGGAAACCCCTCCAGAGCCAAGCCTCTTGCCTTAGATATCAGGGAAATGCAAATAAATACAACTTTGAGATACCATCTTACACCTTTCAAATGGCTAAAATCAAAAACACCAATGCTGGAGCTTATGCTGGAGATGATGTGGAGTAAGGGGAACACTCATTCATTGCTGTTGGGAATGTAAACTTGTGCAACCACTTTGGAAATCAGTGTGGCGGTTTCTCAGGCAATCGGGAACCAACCTACCTCAGGATGCAGCAATACCACTCTTGGGAATATACCCAAGAGATGCCCAATCATACTGCAAAAGCATTTGTGCAGCTATGTTTATAGCAGCATTATTTGTAATAGCCAGAACCTGGAAACAACCTAGTTGCCCCTCAATGGAAGAATGGATAAAGAAAGTGTGGAATATATACACATTAGAATACTACTCAGCAGTAAAAAAACAATGACATCTTGAATTTTACATGTAGATACATGTAAGTAGAAAACACTATCCTGAGTGAGATAACCCAGACCCACTAATGTACTCACTCATTAGTGGATTCTAGCCAGGAACAGAGGTCATTGAGCCTATAGTTCATGATTCTAGAGAAGCTAAGTGATAAGGTGAACCCAAATAAAAACATTGGAAGCAGACAAAATCGCCAGGCAAAAATTGGGAGCATGAGGACGGCGGGGGGAGGGGGGTTAAAGGGCAGGGGAGAGGGGGAGAGAGAGAGGAGAAGGAGAAAGTCGGGGAGAGCTTGGGGGATTGGGATGGTTGAGATGGAGGAAGGACTGATATGGGAGCAGGGAAGGTGACATCTTATTTGAGGGAGCCATTTTGGAGTGTATGCTAGAATTTTATATAAACAGGAGGTTAAATAAAATTAAGACTCAACTTAATAACTACATGGAGTATTATTTAAAAAAAATATTTGTTGGTAAGCAAGATAACTGAGCAGAAAGGAGCACTAATTGCTCAGAGGACCTGTGTTGACATCTGAGCATTGCCATTGCAGTCCACAGCTGTCTGAAACAAGAGTTTTAGGGAACCTCACACTCTTTTCCAGTCTCTGTAGGCACAGGGCCAGCATGATACATAAACATACATGAAGTCAAAACACTTTACATACAATACAAAAATATAATTTTAAACTGTAATTTTGTGTTATTTTTTCCTTGATATTTTTTGTGGGGGGGGCTGTTCAAATATTTTAATGCTGTTTGGTCAATGTTTGCATCTGACTCTTGGTAACACTTCAGTTTGAGTCACATGAGTACTGGGTTTACAGGCATGAACAACCATACCTAACGTTCATATTGTAATATTGCTTTGAAATCAAATACTATATGATGTAGGTTACATTTTTTCATCAACTTGACACAATCACGGGCTCTCTTGCTAGAAGATATTTATTTTGTTTATTCATTTTTGTGTTTTTATTTGTTTGTTTGCTTTATTTTGATTTCAATTTGATTTTTTTTTAATTTTCTCTTTGGCAGTGCTTAATGTGTGAAGGGAAGATATACGGGGAAATAGTGGTGAGTGGAATTAGGGTGCAAGATGTGAAATTCTCTAAGAAATTTAATTTAAAGGAAATTATGTTAGAAAAGAAAGAGACAGACTCAGCTGGGGAATTGCTTACCTCAGACTGAGCTGAGGGCATGGGTGTGAGCATTTTCTCCATCAATGATTGAAATAAGAGGATTCAGCCCACTGCGGGCAATCTTGATGCCGAACAAGTTGTCTTGGATTGTATCAGACAGGAAACAACATGCCAATAGAAGCAAGCCAAGAAGCAGCATTTCTCTGTGGTGTCTGCTTGAGGTCTCACCTGGAGTTCTTTCTTTGGCTTCCCTCAGTGATAGAAGTGCATGTGGAAGTGTAAGCCAAATAAACACTTTCCTCCTCCATGAGTTGCTATTGGTCTGTGTTCTGTCACAGTAACAAAAAGAATATATTTTGTAAAATATATTAAATAAAACAACAAAAAACATATTAAGTAAAAACAACAACAAAATAAACTGTTAACAAACTCATATTGAAACACGTGTGTGCGTGTGTGATTGTGTAATGTACATTATAACAGCATAAAAACAGTAGATCCGTAGATCCACCAAGCGAAGCTTGTTGATTTAGTGAAATAAGTATTTTTTCTGTATTGTACAGAAAGTTGACTTGTGTGTCCAGCTATAATGTCATCACAGATCAAACTCAAACATTATTGTAAAATACTTATATACATCTTTAGATTTAAGTTATCTTAAGGATACTTATTTATCCATGTTGATTTATACTTATAAAATAGTGAGTTGTCCTTCATTGTGTTCTCACTGAGTGGTAACCTACAAAGTTACTAAAAGGTTTACAACCTTTACTACCATACACTGAACGGCTAAAATCGTGCAACCTTAAAAACATTCTCTTATTTTTTATTTACTGTATATCCTAATGAAAAAAAACTTTCCTATTGCCATTTAAACAAATATGAGTGAGTTCTTTCATTAAAAGCAATTTAATTACAGTGTAATATATTTTTAGGATTATTTTATGAAGATAAAAGCACTGTTGAGAAAGCAATATTAGATTGTTTTGGGGTTTTGATTGCTTGTTTAATTCAAGTCTTGACATGTACCTTGGGCTAAAGGAACTCCCTAGTGGAGTATGGGCTGTCTGTGAATTCTCCATTCTCTAGTCCCTCCTTCTCATATACTGAGAATGCAGGAGTGTGTCATTGTTAACACTCAAGGACTAACAGGAGTAACAGAATAGCTACTAATAAATATTTACGTCTATTAACAATATAAGTATAACTGATTTTCTTTTCCTAATATTAGCTAATTTGTGAACATTTTAACTTTTGTCAAATTTCCAAGTTATGTTATAAAAAGTCAAACACAAAACATATTAGTTTCCTGTGAAGATATCCAAAGCTGTTTTTATTTTTTTTGTTTGCACTTGGTTGGTTTGCAATAATTATGTTCACCAGTTTAACAACCTGAACATACAGCTTGCATTTGCTACTTTGTTTTGTAATGTCTTTGTTGGATGTAATTATATTTTCAATGTTTAAAATTTATATATAAATTTATCCTTTAATATTTTTAGTTGAAATAGAATTAGTTTCTTTTCTTTTGATTATATTATTACATTTGGATATGTGCAATATAAATGCAACTTGCTTAATCCATATCTGTGGTTTGTACTTTACGGTTTTACAGCTGACCACATTGCACTGGACAGTGATATTGGTGACTTATTCCTGTGAGAGAATGATTCTTTTTCCAGTGATCACTAGTCACCTGCAGTGACTGGAATCATGTTGATCAGGCAATTTTTTGCTAGTAAATGCTTTCCTAAGTTCCATGACCTCACCAGACCCAAGAAACTAGCTAGATTTCCAATATCAGGCATGAGTTTCCTCTTGTTCACTGGGTTTTAAGTCTAATTAGACAGCTGTTGTTTGCCACCAACATGTGAGTGCAAGTAATTGCTCCCTAATGCATACATTGTCACACCGGTAATTGTTTTGATTCGTAGGTGTTGTATCTGAGCAAAGCTGCTGAATTGTTTCATTCCTTGGCAGCTTGTATAGTATTTTCTATAACCATGTGGAGAGCAGTGCAGCCTAGTCTCAGATCACAATATGACTATTTATCCAAAAGGTTTCCTCAGGGCAGGACACCTGCGGAAACATATTCTTACCTGGCAAATGCCAGTAGAAGACGGAGCAGCATAGGAATTTGAAAAATTTGTGCAGCTTACAGCCTCCTTTTTCTCTCATTATCATGATGATTCTTTTAGAGCTTTTTAGTTTTATTTGCCAATCGCACATAAAACAGAAATACTTTTTTCTGGAAATTCTGTTCTTTCTCAAAATTTTCCCCTAAGGTACAGCAGGGTGAATCTCAGTCTCAATATGGAATTTCTTCTCAATCTAAATTATTAATTATAACACCTAATCCTGGGAAATTTTCTGTCTCAATAGACACAGTTACAATGCTCGGAACATTATGTCTCACAGTTCTGGAAAGGAAAGGAAAGCTGTATACACAGAATAGAGAAAAAACTCAGGAAAACACATTGTGCCAACTCTTGAGAGTAAGTTCCCTGGGCATCGGGCCCACAGAATGAATGTTTAAGACCTAGTATGATCCAATGAGAAAAATGCAATGTGTACTATGAGATGGATAGGTCCATCTTTACCATACAGAGGGGCTTATATTGATAGAAGTATGATATAGGGAAATAGGAAAAGAGTGCTTGTCAAATTTTGCCTTTTACGGAGAGATTGAGACATAGGATCCTCTTGTAGAAAGGGATCTGTAAAAAAGCATATCTTGGGTACATGAGAAAAATGTTTGGGTTTGAATATTGTTGTCCTTAAAGTATGTTCCCATGTCTGTTTTTTTTAACTTTGTAACTGCAAGTAGTTGCCAGCTGACATAAGTGGAGCAAAAGGAGAATGTGTCTGGCTCGATATTTAGTTAAGCCTGCACAAGTGCTAAACTCCATGTCTAGAATAAGGTTATATAATGGGTTGGAAAGCATATTTGGGTACAACTTTATTATTTTGTGTAATCTGCATGGGTCTTAATTCCCATACTATTGTATAAACTCATTAAATTCATGGTCAATGGGATATTCTAAAGAAAATAAATTTGTTTTCATTGTAATCATTTCCAGAAACATATAAGTATATGAATGTAACTTTAACTAAAATATGTTATTTTATATAGGTACTGTATGTAACTCCAAAATTTTAGATCACTATACAACTGTCTTCCAGCTTAATTATTAAATTGAATTTAAAAGAATTTAATTAAGGAAATTGAATAATTTTATTCTCTCAGGAGAATTATGTGTTTATGTTGCATACATGTACAATTTTATCAAATAAAATTAGGACATGCCTTCTCTGGTTAGCCCAGATTAAGCCAAAAGCAGTACTGTTTATATCTTTTCCAATAGCACAAAGAGAAAGCCTAAATTTTTATAATACCTTGTGGAAATTGATGGTTTATTGTTTAAGCTCATCACTGCTTACTTTTTATTTTAATTGCTAAAAATAGGATTTCACATAATAATTGTGCTCCAAATAATATGATATTTGAAGAAAAATAACAACAGTATTATGTGTCAAGGAAAATTACTAACTTTAACAGTTATAGAATATTCTTGCAGTATGTAGCTTGCGGAGACATTTACTCTCATGGGATTTATATTCTATTCTTGGGCTTTATATTTCAATGAAGTCAATACATGATAAGGAAATAAGAAATTTCCCACCCTAGTTACTCCTGCAGAATATTGAATATTCCCACAGACTATTTATGCCCAAAACTTTAGTGAACTATACTGAATTGTGGCAAATTTCTCATATACATATATTTCAAAGTTGAAAAAGTACATTAATTAACTATTTCAATGTCATATTGCTGTTCTTTGTATAGCTAATATACAGTAGGTTAAAATATGTCTTTGTGGTTTTTTTTATTTTGAGAGTATTTCTGGGTAACAGAGGGTAGCCTTGAATGAATTGTGATGATCTCTTGGCTGCTAAAGTGTGAGATTTGCAAATGCATGCCTCCAGGAAAGGCAAATAGTATTTGATATGGCAATGTATTATCAAATGGAGGTAAGTACATTTAATAAGCTAATGTATTATTTAATTGGCATAGGCATGGCATTTTATACTTGTAACATCAACTGTGTTAAGTTACACAGACTCTATATACAAGGATAAAGTGGGAAACATATCAAGACCCTGTCTGAAAATTAGAAAAATGAAAAAGTGTTGGTTGTTGGAGGCCATTGTAGTTGTGACAGGTCCCAACTAGTGTTCATATATCAACCTACCAGAAGAAAGATTTTCTAATGAAGGAGAATCCTACCCAAGCATAGCCTGTGGGAACACTGGCTCTGGAAACTGTTGCTCCTGTCTGTAGTTTCACACGTACAAAAGCAGCTTTGGTGTCTTTGCTTTCCCTACATTGCAGTGTGTAATCTCATGTGATGTATATATGCAATCTCATAATTGCATCTCGATCTTATGGGCACATACATCTATGCATGGTCAGGAAGATGACTTCTCATTAAGTTGTGTAATTTAGATTTATAGAAAAAATACTAAGACATGTTTCTTAATTAGATCTATTGTGCCATGAGGACTGTAAGACACTTAAAAGCCTGCTTTGTTTTTTTATTCAGACTAACATCAAAAAAAACAGTAATTTCTTCTCCGTCTAAGACAAACTATACCTAATTAGCTCACTTTTATTTCAAAACAAGATCAAACTATATTAAATGTTTCTGTAAATTGATCTTAAGTTGAAAACTCTATAGTTATACACAAAGTCAGAGTCACGGGTATCTAACAAGGTTATTAACACAAAGCAGCCTAAAAAACCATGCCAATTCCTTGCTTGCCAAGTCTAGCTAATAAAAGAACTATTTCTTGTGGCTTGTCACACTGGATCCTGTGCCCACAGCCTCTGGTCACCATTTTACACCAGAAATCTTGAAACTTTGTGTTGCTATTGTAAATAGCTCTGTCCTTATTGCTTACCCAAGTAATGTTCTATAACCAATGAGATGTGAGTAATGTAATTTTTATTGTCTTACCTCCTGTAAAAAGTAAAGGAGATTTGAAACAGAAATTTGGAACCAATGATTTAGAACTGCAGAATGGGAACAAAAGTATTAAAGCCAGAGAATAATAGATAATTAGGACATAAGAATTAGAATTAAAGATAGTAAAAGAAAAATGACACTCAGATTGTGTGTGATGTTATTATAGGAATCTTTCAATCCTTGCTCCTGAGAAGTCTTCTCTGAGTTTATCTTGGGTAGTGGCTTGGGAGCTAGACATCAAGACCACTAAAGCTAGTTCAGCAACTCAGTGGTAGATTGAACGCCCACTTTTGTGGACAAATGCACTGAGTTCAAGTTTCAGAAATGATATCTTTCTATCTCTCTCTGTGTTTCTTTGTCTGTCTCTGTTCCCCTGACTCACCCACAAAAAGAAACACAGAATTATACTGAATGATTTCTTCCCCATGTCTTAAAATATTTGCAAGCCATCCTTTGGGATGTGGTAGACATGCTGAAAACTTCACTCTTAGAGAAGACTGCTTCTTATTTCACAGCTAACAATTGCTAGGTATCTTTTGAGAAACAATTGTGAAAATAATCATTTTACATACCAACCACATTTCACCTCGCTCGACTCCTCCAGCTCTGCCTCACCCTAGGAAGGGGAAATACATAAGATCTCCAGAGTAAACTGGGAAAATAGAGATAGACAGGAGGGAGGGCTGAAGGAGAGAGGGGAGCAGAACATGAGGGAATGTGATGGTTGTGTTGGTGGAGTGACAGAGAGAGAGAGAGAGAGAGAGAGAGAGAGAGAGAGAGAGAGAGAGAGAGAGAGAGAGCAAGGAAAGAGAGATATTGATAGAGAGAGCCTCTATAGGGTTAGGGAAAAACCTGGTACTAGGGAAACTCCTAAGTATCCACAATGATGACCGCAGCTAAGATTCTTGGCAATAGAGGAGAGGGTGCCCAAACTGGCCTTTGCCTGTAGTCAGATTGGTGAATACCCCAACTTTCACCACAGAGCCAGTAATTGATGAAACCAAATGGAGAGATTCACAACCAAACATCAGGCCAAGCTTCGGGAGTCCAGTTGAAGAGAGGGAGGAGGGAACATATGAGCAAGGGAGGTCAAGATCATGATGGGAAAATCTATAGAGACCACTGAACCAAGTTCATGGAAACCCATGAACTCTAGACGACAACTGTGTAGCCCCATGTGGCAGACAGTGTTGAAGCTTGAAGAGCCCCTGGTAGTAGGACCAGGATCTAATCCCGGTTCATGAGCTAGCTTGTTGTAGCCTGTTCTGGATGGTGGGATGTCAAACTCAGTCTTAATGCAGGGGGAAGGAATTTTTACTACCCCAATTTACTGCGCCTAACTTTGTTGAATTCGTATGGGAGTCCTTATCCATAGAGAGGAGCGGATGGGAGGGTGGGCTGAGGGGAGGCAAGGGGACCAGGGGAGAGGTGGGAGGAAGAACTGTGATTGGAATGTAAAGTAAAGAAAAATAAATAAATAAAATATAGAAAAAATTATTCATTTTACATACCAACCACAGTTCTCCCTCCCCCGACTCCTCCCACTCCTCCTAACCCCCATCCACTCCTCTGAAAGGGTGAGGCCTCCCATGTGGATTCAAGAAGGACTGGCACATTAAGACCTGCCATCATAGAACTTTCATCCTGTAATTGATGGAAGTAGATGCAGATATCCACAGTCAAGCACCAGGCTGAGCTCTGGGAGTCCAATCAAAGAGAGGCAAGAGGGAATACATGAACATGGGGGGCACATTAAGATCATGAAAATGTTTTTAAAGTTTGTTCTGAAATCACCTGACCACAAACTACAAAATAATCCAGCAGGCTGGGTTGTGTGTGTGTGTGTGTGTGTGTGTGTGTGTGTGTGCGTGTGTGTGTGTGTGTGTGTGTTTGTGTGTGTTATATACACAAATATGTGTATGTATGTACAGGTAATAACCAAAGAAAAGAGGCTCTTAACTTGATAGTGAGTAGTAGTGTGGGGGGAGGGGTCAAAGGGAAAGGGAAAATAGGAGCAGTTAGATGAAGGAAAGGGGAGAGGCAAAATATAATAATTCTATTCGAATGAATATTACAGTCTAAAATTAAAATTAAAGATCTAGTTAATAGAACACTTTAGACATCAATGCCTGAGGGAGGACTGGTGAAAAACATTATCTTCATGAAAGAATTCACAGCATCTGTAGTTGTCATCACAGGATAAGCAACTCAACACTGGTGCATGGAGTAGAAAGGTATTCATAAGTCCACACTCCCAGATGAAATTCTCTAGGCTGTTGAAGGTTTTGGGGGAGAGAAAGTCCATTTTCTTTTTTGTTTGTTTGTTTTTTTGGTTTTTCAAGACAGGGTTTCTCTGTAGCTTTAGAGCCTGTCCTTGAACTAGCTCTTGTAGACCAGGCTGGCCTCGAACTCACAGAGATCCGCCTGCCTCTGCCTCCCGAGTGCTGGGATTAAAGGTGTGCGCCACCACCACACGGCAAAACTCCATTTTCTTTATGGTTGTCTCTTCTCGTAAATTGGCCATGATCTTGTGGTCCTATAACCAGGAATATATGAGCAGCACATATTTTATTTAATAGATTAATAAATATGTATTACAGTAGAGAATATGATGTTGAGAAACTGTCATAATGAAAGTTTAAGCAGCATACTTCAATATTGGGTATAACCAGATAGAGACAAGTACAATAGGCCTATTGATTATAGTGTGTGAAGGATATTTATTTCTATTTGAGTTTCTATTCATATGTAGAATCCTATTTTGTGTATAAGGATTTGAAATATAAACATTGAAATCCCTTAAATAGTTTTAACTTCTGAAGAAGCCTCATACCAAAGAATCTTTGCCATATTACACAGAAAACATATACTTGTTTAATGAATTAACAATGATTCATGGCTTCAGTTCATATGTCTTATTTGTATGTGTGTGTGTGTGAGAGAGAGAGAGGGGGGGGGAGAAGGAGAGGGAAGAGAAAAAGGGAAAACAGGAGAAATTACATAAAACATCAAGACACTCATATATCAAAAACAGTCCATAACTGAAATATGTAGCTGCTTACAAATATTTTAAGGCACTGGTTTGGTCTTCTTGCAAAGTCTCTGCATATTTTCTTGATGCTTTTTTAGTAAAATTTCAGAGCACAAATTCAAGTAACAGATAATTAGTGACCCTGCTTTTCAACTCTCAAAAGCAGTGAGGCTCCTACTCAGGTTTTAATTAGCAGTATAACTAAATTATTCATTTTCTGTGGGAGTTGCCCTGAGGAAACAAAGTAGTTGAAAGTTTCACAAGACAAGAGAGATTTGCCACTTAAAATCTTGAAAATGGATATGGTGAGAGCTTCTTGTCATGGAACTCACTGTTTCTTAAACTTCATTCCACATCCTTGGTTCTTTCGTTGGAAAAAAACAAAGACTATTTTAATCATCAGAAAAAAAATTAAAAGAAAATTTACAAATGTTTTTGCTCTTATTTTCCATCTTAAATATTGTAGATTCTTTTTGGCTTTACATGTATTGGTAACTGAATTTTCTGTGTTACCTGTTGACATATGTTGTAATAAAATACAAGTGCACTTTCTTCATCTTTCAGTTCTGCATTAAAATGATACCCTATATAACTGGAATTTCACACCAATGTACATGTATTGAAGCTATCTTTTGTTGCTGTTTTCTGAAAATTATATAAGCATGGACTAATACATTCACTCCTTATTTTCTGGTTGCACTTTTTTAATTGTCAGATTCTACTTTGATAAGGTATCATACATATAAATTTATAAATTTAATTCTGCTATATATATGCCAATATTTCATTTATATTAATAACTTCTAGGATAGTCACACCCATTTTATTCTAAGAAATGTTGTTGTCAACTATTTTCTTTTTCTTATTTTGACATTAGATTCTTCTTTACCAGGATAAAAAGCACCATGTGTTTTCAAGAATACGTTTCCTTTCCATTTTATAACAGAGTCTGCATGTACATGCTCTAAAACCTGTGAAAATATCACCCGCTCACAATAGGGTTCTTTTGTAATTGCCTCATTTAGCTGTGCTCGAAATTGAGTCACTCATATTAACAAAATGTCTCTATAATTATTTTATAGCACCATCATTACCATCTTATAAAAATAGTCTTTGCAGGTGAATGGAAATTTCCCATTTTTAGAACTTTGTTCTAAAATAATGTTTGCTTTTTCTCTTCCATTTTATTGCATATGATTCTAGACAAAGTACACACACACACACACACACATACACACACAAACACGTATTTTTCTCCCTAAACAGAGATGTAGTGTGCTCCATTTAGTCTTGTATCTAAAGGTATAAGACGAATGCAAATTTCTTTTCAGTATTCATCATGGAAACAATTTGGTGAAGGATTATTTAGAAGCTTAAGAATGGAAACCAAGGAATCATCACAGTACAAAATCCTTTGTAGAGCACTGCGTAATTACTGTGATTAAAATACAGGTGTATTCATATTGCAAAGTCAAATTTTACCTATCAAAATACATGTTATAGCTTTTTAAAGTTTGTTAAAATAGTTAAAAAATCATATTTGCACCATATTTTTTAACATTTTCTATTGAAGTCTAATGCTTGAAATAACAATAAATGTATAATCCCATGCTTATATTTCTATATTTAATGTGTATCTGTGCCACTAGATCAATAATTGAATAATTACAAATTTTCAATGCATCATGGGCAAAAATGTCCAAGGGATATTTTTAAGAGTGTGCATCTTTTCTAGGTAGTTTCACCATATACTTGCTCACATCTTGAATGTTTACAGGAAACATTCAATGAATGTAATTCGATGAAGAGTATGGTAATTAAGTAGTCCAAAATGAATGTTTCTTCTCTGTATGAAAACAGATTCATTATTGAAGATAATTGAAAACTCAGATACAAATCACCCCCAGTCATTTTGTTAGACTCAATATCATGATAATTCAAATATATTAGGGCATAACGAATGTGTATTGATGTTTATTTGGCATTATTAATAAATACCACCATGTACTGAAATGTTAATCAACAAAGATAAAAGGGAATAAAGGTTAAATAGATTAAATATACAGAAATATATCACATATATCTATTTAAAATTTTTCTATCAATATTTGCTTCTCAGGTCATCATTTTTATATTATTATTTTCACTTTACATCCCAACTACAGTTTGCTCTCCTTCCCCTCCTACAAGCCTCTCTTTTCCACTCACTTCTGTCTCATTTCTCCAATCCACTCCTCCTCCATTTCTGTTCAGAAAAGGTCAGTCCTACCATGGATATCAATGAAATATGGCATGTCAAGTTGAAGTAAGAGTAAGCATTTTCCCATGTATTAAGACTGGGCAAGACAACCCAGTAAGAGGAGTAAGATACCAGAAAACCAGCAAAATAGTTAAGACATCCTCTGCCTACCACTGTTAGTAGTTCTTAAGAAGATAAAGATACATAACTAACAAATACGCTGAGTGCGTAGGTTAGTTCAATGAAGGCTTCCTGGCTGTCAGTTATATCTCTGTGGAGCTTCTGTGAGCCCAGATTAGTTGATTCTGTGAGTTTTCTTATGGTGTCCTTGGCACCTCTGGATCCTACAATCCTTTCTTCCCCTATTCTGCAGTATCTCCTCAGCTCAACCTAATGTATGGCCTTGGGTATACATCTGTTTCCATCGGTTGCTGAATAAAGCCTCTCTGATGGCAATTGGGCTAGACACCAATCTATGAATATAGCAGAATATCATTAGACATCATTAAATTGACATTTCTTTTCTTCAGTCATATTTAGTTCTCTCATAGGTCTCTCGGCCATCCAAACTGTGGGTCCTGATGCTCCAGGTAGTATCAGGGATAGGCTTACTCTCTTGGCATAGGTTTTAGACTAGACCAGTCATTGGTTTTCCATTCCCTCAAACTCTAGATCACCCATACCCCAGCATATTTTATAAGTAGGACAGATGATAGGTTAAAATTATGTGACTGGATTGGAGGCCCTGTCATTCCATTTGAAGTCTTGCCCAGTCACAGAAGATGGCCAGTTCAGGTGACATATCTGCTATATCTATCTTAGCTGGGGCCCTCTTCTGTGTTCCTGAGTGTTTCTCTTGCAGCAGATTTCTTGTGGATAGCTAATCCTCTTCCTCTAAGACTAACACTGGGATAGCTCTAATTCTGTCAGAGGAGCCTACTGTTTAGGGATGTTGGTAATCTCACGTAAACTCTTCTGCACAGAACAACTAAGAAGTTGGCCATTACATTCCATTATGTGAGTTGAGGTCATGAGGTGCTGATTTTCACCAAACTACCAAATTAGATAACTAGGCAGATAAGTCATGCCACCCACTTCGGATATTTACAATGTTGAAAAAAATGTCTGTAGATGTAACAGTCTCAATATCTTGAAAAGTATGGACTTGGGAGTTTATGAGATAGGTAGAATTTTCTTACTGGTTAATAAATGGGAAAGTTTAGTAGGAGAACTCTTTATATAGTATGAAAATACTATATAGAGGAATTAAAACTTTGGGAATGTGGCTTAGATCCTACTTAGCACTTAGAGGCTGTTATGGTCTCAATGCATGTTTCCCTTGGTTTTGTTTTCCCAGATTATTTGACTATTGTCAAGAGGGAACACTGAGTGCATCTGTATGTTTACTTTAGGTTCAGGAATGCTTTCAGTAAATACCAACCTTTCATCTACATGGTGTCAGACACTAAACTTATTAACATTGAGAGTGCACTGTGCCTTTCATCAATTGTCAATTTAGCCTACATGTTTCAAAAGCACTCATAGGAAGTGGGTCAAGAATGAACATGTTTGACTCCCAAAGTAAATTCATTTATTGGCTAGGGCAGTTAGATTTATGCTAATTTCAGATGTTGATAATTTGTGTGTGTGTGCTATCATTTGAAAATGTGGAAAGTATTCTTATCTCATGGTCATTATAACAGCTGAATCAGGCCTTGTAAGGGCATGTGCTACTATTTCCATGGTGATATTATAAGGCCTGAAATACAGGGCATTGATAATACTTTTCAGGAAATGAAGACTGCCTACTGTCTGTGGGAGCCAGCCAATATAAGCTAAGTATGGGCAGGTCACCCGAAGAAAGTTCTTTACTTCCAACCATTATCACCTGCCAGAGTACAACTCAGCCATAGATAAATTTAATAAGAGGCCTGAGTCTCAGTAGTTTACCCTGAAGCAATACCTAACTGCAGGAAGAACCACAAACTGATATTACCCTACCACCACCGAAGAAAGACCATTCAAAGGGAATGCCTAGCATTCTAACCGCTGTAGATAGGACTACCTGCCAGAACACACTCACCTGGACACCCCTAGAAAATGTGAGCCAATCAGGGGTGCTAAACCTCAGAAACCTCTCACCCCCACCTTTACTTAACTCCTATAAAAGCCAATTCTAACTGAGCTCGAGGCTCTCTATTTATTCCAATTATGTTGGGCACGTGGAGAGACTGAGTTTGCAAACTTGCTTAAAATAAAGGATGTTTGCTTTTACATACCGGACTCTCCTTGCTGGTTTTGTGGGTATCTCCTGGATTTGGGCATAACACTGTCCTCATGTGTGTAATGCCCTAGAAACACTGAGGCTCTCTCTCTCCCTCTTTCTCTCTTTCTCTCTCATACACACACATACTCCCCACAGACACACACATACACAGAAATAAATTTCTAAAATTGAAAAATAAATATATAGAATATTATTTTTAATGTAAAGAATAGATGGATGGTTTAAGACAATTTTGGAATCTTTCAACTCATTAAGAAAATGAAATCTTACTTTAACCTTACTTTTACAACTCGAACATTATATTGAAAGAGTATTTTCTTCAATGCCATAACTTTGCTTGCTCAGAAACAGTTCTGTTACTATCATTCATTAAAAAATGTATACTAAAGAATGAATTTACTGAAATACTGAAAATGTGTAATAAATACCCTAGATGTACAGAAGATGTTGAAAAGTAAGATTGTCAACAGATTAAGTATATTTTAGAAATAAGAGTGGGCACATATGTCTTTGATTGTGTTGTGAAATGCACAAACACAAACAAAATAAACACACACACATAAATGTATACAATAATACACACAAACACACAGTCACATGAAATTTCACTCTCTGATGAAGCTAAGGAATTTCAGAGCCAGAAAGCAACTCATAAATAGCAGAAACTCTCATTATATTTATTGTTTACTAGAACTAGCTATCCAGAAGGAGAAGATTTGTCATTTGAGTTTTGGTTTGTTTTTAATTGACATGATTTCCATTTGGAAAAGAGCTGGTTGGTAACGATTTGAAAATACATTTAAAAATGCTGCACTGTCTCATCTGGGTCACTCATAAGAACAGCTCTCTCTCACCAAGTAAAAGTTAAAGGTACAGACATTCAACAATTATACCACTATTCTAGCCATTGTGAGATCAGAGGAGAAGAGTCAGGCCTTAAACGACAAGGTAGAACCAGTGTTCTTTCACTTAGCTTTCCCTAGAAGACTCCTGCCAGCCCTTTGGATGGTCATTACCTAAACTTTAGCATGTTTGACAAGAGGTTTTCAAGGTTAGGCAACGGATACATAGAATATGACAAAGGAAGAGGAACTCCAGACTTGATTTCTAATAGTGTGTATAATATGCAATTTAGTTATACAATACTATATTGTATTTGAGATATTTACTTTGAGAAGGGTAGTTTGAGAAATAATCAGTATACATGTACAATTAATTGTATGATTTTGCATCATGTGGTTGCCTGGTACTCACAGATACCAGCACAAGAGTTATAGACACTTGTGAACCCTCATGTGAGTGCTATGAATTGTACTGGAATCTTCTGAAAGAGCAGTCAGTGCTCTTAACCACTGAGCCATGTATCCAGCCAAAGAAGACTAACTTTTTATTTTACTTAAGATGCAGTATTGTGTTCTAATAATTCTTTATGTTGACAAAATGATGATTTAGCTAATCTAAAAATATTATAGAAAAATTCTTTGCAACATATATGTTTCTGCAGTTCTATGTAGATTTTTGTAACTAAGTTATAACACTGCAATATATAATAAATAGAGAAAAATCTTAAAATAATAAAATGGAACAATACACAAGCAGTATGTGCATACACCAATGAGTGTGTGTGTGTGTGTGTGTGTGTGTATAATAACTTTTTCTGCCTCAGGTTACATCATTTGACAAGTTTACTAGAGAGGATTAAAACCCCATTAAGCCTTCTTCCATCCATAACTGCCTATGGGAAATTATAATCTTGTGAAGGCCCCATATAGCACAATTTGGATTACTGTGAGTCATGATTGCCATTTCTTCATCTTGCCCAGAAGATAGCATCTTGCTGCTTTTCCCCTTATACTCTTACAAACATATTTTTCCCAACTTTTCTGGTCTGAATAGACTAATATAAAACTCTCTTTTGGTCTGTGTTTACTGAAACTAACTGCAAAGAGAAAGAATCTTCTTTGGTCAAAACTGAACACAGCATGTATAATGGAAATAACATGGATGTTTTGAAGGCAGATTGATATCATGTCAAGCAGCTATAATAAAGTTCCTCCTTGGAGAAAATAAATTAAAAATTAGTATTCTGTAAGAGTCATGAATCCAAAACAAAAGAAAGAAGATGCATACTATTATTACAGTATGGGTCAATGTAGTAAATAAGAGATTTGAGAATTAGGTTTTATTGGTAAAGTAATTGTCACCAAAAGTTTTTGTCTTTCAACAAACTTTTCCATTGAGGAAAAAATAACTCTGGAGGAAACTCTCCTTATTCATTCAGCATGCTCAGCAGTGGGGATTGCTTTGTTGTTTCATTTGGTCAAACCTCTTGTTCAATGTCAAATTTGAAAGCTTTAAAAGAAATAATGGCCCATGTTGGGTAGTGAGTTGTTGGTGTGGACATGACAGCCCTTCTTTTCACCTAATTCCATTAGAATCAGTCACCTACACGTCAGGGTAGTGGCTTTGATTAAAGAGTTATGTTAAGGCTTAATCTAGATAAAGTGCAGGCAATACTGAACTGCCAGTAGTAATGCTGACAGACTGTGGCTGAAATAAAACTACTTTCTGCTTACAAAACATTCGGTTTTTCCTGTCGTTAGAAGATGCAAAATAATTTAAGCTCCTCAGTACATTTGCTTATACATAACAACTTGAATGCATAGGAAATCACATATAATCACAGACACACAGAAAGACAGACAGACAGATAGACAAACACTCCACTTTGTTTCACCCTGTATACTTCATGCATTAAATTATTTTGTTTTGATTTAAAAATCCATTTGTCAATTAGCTAGTGGCCTTTTCCTTTTATTCCCTTTATATTTATATTTGTGATATAGTAACAAGTACTATAGTGTTGTAATAAAATGGGTTTAATTACTTATAAACTACTAATCTGTGCTTGGTGGCTGCTCTCATTTAAACATGAAAAGAGATCAAATGTATTGATATTTTGCTTATCAGTAAAATTATATGACTAAAATTTTGACACAGTATGGGCATTCTTAAATATTTCAATTGGATAAAAATAATCTTTTTCCAGTTATCAATCATTAGGTGTGTTTAATGGAGGTAATTGATATTAGTTAGTCCAGGAACTTTTCAAAGATTATCCTTAGTATTAAAAGTTCACCTATTCTTCTCACACCTACTTGACTCATGCAACTTGTGGTTTGAAGACATATTTTAATAATTATTCTATAAGAAACTATAATAGAGTTCTTGAAAATGGTTAAAAGCATACCTTTTTAATGCAAATATCTTTTGATATGATTTATTAGACACCATATCCATTACCAGAATAACTACTCAATAACTCCACAACTACATCAGAAAATTTATGATTTTTTTGTTATTGAAAATATGTTCTTTTTTCATATAATACATATCAACCACAGCTACCCCTCCATCTCCTCTCTCCCCGAGATTCAATTCAGAAATGATCAGGCCTCCAAGAGACTATAAGCAAACATGACAAGACAAGATACAATAAGAGAAGGCAAAAGAACTCACACCAAGATTGAGCAAGGAAACCCAATAAGAGGGAAATAGTTCCAAGTACGGCAAAAGAGTCAGTCATGCCTGCTGCTCCTGTTAGAAGTCCCACAAACTACCAAATAAACAGCACACCATGAGAGCTGAGAGCCTGATACAGAACCAGATATGCACTGTGGTTGCAACTTCAGCCTCTATGAGTCCTGCTTATTTGATTAGGTGGGTCACGTTCTTCTGGTTTCCTCCAGGCCCTCTGACTTCTACTATATTTTCATCCCCTCTTCCATCCCGGGTACCTGAAGCTCTAGGGGAGGAAATGAATGGAGGCCACCAATATAGACCCTCTTCTCATAATATCGGGCTATGGGTCTCTGCACCTACTTCTATCTGCAGCTGGAGGAAATCTGTCTGATGGTGACTGGACAAAGCAGCTATTATAAGTATAGAAGAATATCATTTTATTTATTTATTTTTGACATTCTTGTTCAACCTTAGGTCTCTGGATATCCAGTGTCTGGATTTTATTTTGATTTAAAAATCCATTTGTCAATTAGCTAGTAGCCTTTTCGTTTTGTTTTTTTTTTTTCCTGTCTCAAGATGATATAGTAACAAGTACTATAGTGTTGTAATAAAATCTTTTGGAAGGATACAGTCTTTAACTGAAAGACTGTATTATTATTGTTATTGAAAATGATAACCTTAATTTGACAGGCAAAATTCAATGTAATGAAACTGTACAAAATGGTACTGAGAGATTATCTGAAAGGATTCATACTATTTAAATTGACAATCAAAATCTGCTAAAAAAATTATGATAATCCATCAGATAGAATATTCCTCCAGGAAGGCAATCTACATGGTATCCAGATAATATCTAAAAGATGAGAAGATATCATTAATGGAAAAGCTTAAAACCTTGAAATTATAAGTGTAGAATGAGAATCAGAAATTAATTGATTTGATGAAATTATTAGAAATATTCACAGATCAAGAGACTCAGGCTTTACAAGAAACAGTGATAAAAATATTTGAATCAGTTGAGAAGCTTATCATAACTGATGAAAATGGAGAGGAAGTACAGGCAAAGTATTTAACATCACCAGTACCTCTCAGAGTCAAAGATGACTTACCAAGAGTTTTAGCTACTCATCCTGTTATATCCTCTGAAAAGCCAGCAGATATTCAATAACCAAAGGGATATACAGAATGTAAATGAAAACCTATAGGTATGAAAGATCTAAAAGATATTAAGCAAGCAGTAGTATATTATAGCTTGCTTTCGCCATTTGTTAGAGAGATGGTAAAGCCATGGGCTTCAAGCAATAGGGTTACTCCACATGATTGGTTTCAATTAGTCTTAGCAGTGCTGGAAGATGGGCCACAATTACAGTGGAAGTGCTATTGAAAAGAGGAGGCTAAAGCTCTGGAACATCAAGGTAGAGTCAAAGGATTTGAGGCTTTTCAAGATCAAATTCTTGGCAAAGGAGGTTATGCTGATCCACAGAGTAAAGCTATTTACAATGAATGCATCTTGTCCCTATGCCATACTGCAGCCTGGGATGCTTGGGAAATAATTCAAGAACCATGAAGAAGAACTGAGTAGTATACTAAGGACATACAAGGCCCAAGAGAATGCTTTATTGACCTTTTACAAAGATTAACAATAGCTATACAAATAAGGATAACAGATCTAGACACTAGATGAATACTTGTTGAATCTCTAGTTTTTTCACTTCATGTTTACTCAAGTAATATTATTTCCCTTCTTAGGTCTTTTATGGGGTTGAAGACTAGATAGTCACAGTTACTTTCCTCTCACTACTTAGTCAATCGATACTTAATGTAAGATTTAGACTACCTAGGATAGAATAAGTAATGAAGCATTAATATATTTTTCTTGTTTAATGCTGTTCATGCTGTTTGTAATTCTAATTTTCTAATTTTTATGCATGTTTTTGCCCCTTCTTGTCCCTGGATAATAATTGATTCATGTTCTATTTGTATATAATTTTGTATTAGTCTTAGAACTCTCTTATTTATCCAAAAGGGAAAGGTGTTGTGGGGACTCCTTCAGCCAGTAAGTTTCTAAGATATCAGCCCACTTTGGGTGTCATCTCATGTAGTATAGATGCAGACAAAAAGTGTGTGTGAGCTTCTTGACTGCTGGATATAGTTCCAGATCCCAGCATATGCAGAGACCTGCAGATCACTATTTTTTCTGTGGTATCCCCAGATAAATAAACCTTTGTTCTACTCCATTCCTGGCTATTGTGGAACTCTTTGTATACCAACAGTGTCTGAGTTTGTGTTCATATTTTTCTTTTGGCAGTTTGAAAAGTATCTTCCCACATCAAAGTCACTACCACAGAGGGGTAAAGGATCCTTTCAGTCACCAGCTCAAACTCTCTACATTCAGTGACTATGTAGATTTTCTCTTTAGCAATAAGTCCTACTCTCAGATTTTGGAGAGGAGTCCTGTGTCCTATTATCAGCTTATGTTGTTTGGGTATGCCACAGAAACACTTTGGCCTACATCTGCACTCAATGCAGCCCAGTCTGCTACTAAAAGCCTTGCTTGGCTACAAAGGATGTCCAGATCAGACTGTGTATTCTCTATCACTGAGGTCACTATCATAGTTTCCAGGAAGTTCATACATTCATAGTTTTCTATGCCACCTCTGCAAATGCCTGCCAATAAAATTGTTTCTATTTCCTATTTCAGGTCTTGAACAGTTTTTTTTTTCATTTTATTAATTATTTCTTTTTTCTCTTTAAGAGTTTTATTCATTTTTTCCAATTACTTGTTTGTATTTTCTTGGATTTCCTTGAGGAATTTATTTATCTTATCTTGGATTTTTAAAAAGATTTATTAATTTCCTTATTTGGGACCTCTAGCATCTTCATACAGTTGGTTTTACATTCTTTTCTTGTGCTTCAGCTATGTTGGAATATTCAAAACCTACTGTGATAAAGACACCTTGGTTCTGGTGGAGACTGCTACTGACTGTGTTTGTAAGCTGGTGTCTAGGCATATGGGATTTGGGTGATAATAGGTGTTAGCATTCAGAAAAACCTGGCCCTAACCCCCCTTGAGGACCTGACCATGTACATCATGCCTGGCATCACACCTAAACAGGTGTAGGACAGGCAATCAGGCAATATCTTATTTCTTTAAAAGATGAAACTCCTATTTCTCTTTCCTTCTTCTTCCCCTTTGTCTCCTTTGTGTTCTCCCTCTCTCTCTCTCTCTCTCTCTCTCTCTCTCTCTCTCTCTCTCTCTCTCCATCTGTTTCTTTATCTCCCTCTCTCTCTCCCATTTTCCTCCCCCTATTCCTTTTATCTCAATAAAACACTGCTCTTAAGCTCTGTCTGTATGGCATATTTGTCTCTCACCTGCCATGGTTTGTAGTCACCCACTGTCAAGGTTCCTGTAGTGAAGAAATATTATAACAGGGCTAGGTGCTAATTTCTGGGTTTGTATTTGTTGGGTATGCTTTGTTCATTTGTTTATGTTTTCTCTATAGATTTTCAGAGAGAGTGTTGGCTGTGTGTTGCCTGTTTTACTTGCTTACTCGACTGGTATAATCATGGGGAATACTTGCTGGTGTCAGAGTCTGGGAAGAGGGAAGTCCAGAATGATATAGTATGGGATCCACTGGAGGAAGGATGGGACTGGGGGCAGAAAAGGAGGATGAAACTTTTGTTCTGTTGCAGCTCTAGGGACTACCATGAAGATTTGGTTTTTGGGGAACAGAAAGAGTGGCAAATGTCCATGAACACAACATTGGTCTTCTGAAAGATATGACCACTAGTCGAGCAGGGGTATCTGCCTGAATTGGTGATTGGGATACAGTGAAGAGGAGATGAAGGAAGAGCAGAGGAGTGCTGTGTGGGATTCATAAGAGGCATGGACATGAGGGATGAGAGACTGGTATTTTGTTACAGTGGTAAGGACTTCCTTGATTATTGGGTCTGTGGGTACAGAGAGACTGAGGAAAGTTTGTGGGTCTACCTGGTTTTCTGGTAGGTTTAGCCTGTCAGAAACAACCATCATTAAATTGTTCTCTATTTAGTCTGCCATTAGAGTTACCCAGTACAGTAATTCCTTCCTAGATAATTGTTTTTAGCAAAATTTATCCAATCATTTTAGTGAAGAGATAAAAATAATACTAAGACATATCTTTGTAATGTTTCTGTATTTTGCATTAGTACTTTTTTCTTCCTATATTTCTTCCTTCTACTTTTCTTTGTCTAATTTTAAATATCTTTCAAGAACTTTTTTATTAAATATTTTCCTTGGGCTGGCAATGTGGCTCAGCAGTTAAGATTACTTGCTTTTCTTCCAATGGACTAGAATGAAATTTTCATCACCTATATTGAGTTAAAAACTACACCTTCAAGTTCAGATACAGAAGGTCTGGTACCTGCATATACACATGGATTCTCACACATGGATACACACACACAAACACACACACACACACACACACACACACAAATATAAGTAGTTACTTTGTGGTATTTTATTCATTTTAACTCTTGCTGTGTATTTTTCCCATTTTCTTTTCTGCTGCTGTTATTTTTATACTTTCTAAATTTAATTATAACTTTTCTTCATTCCCTTTCCTGGTTCAAAACACTGCCATATGTTCCTCCCAACCATGAAATTCATGACCTCTTTTTTTTTGTTAATTCTCATTTCATAAATGTGACATTGTTCAGACATTAAAAGATAGAGCCATTTTCTATTTAAAATTTGATTTTGGGGATTCCCAAAGAAAATAAATATGGAAAGGAGCAATCTTATCTTAATATAGATCTATTTTAGAGGACTTACTAAAGAGTTATAAAATATAATCTTAAGCATATTTAGCATAACCTCATAATAGTATAAACAATTTAATAAATATAAATGAGTAACATTTTTTGACAGACACTAATTGTGCAGCTATTGTCTCAGATAATATTTTCAAATCAGCATTATATTTTTAAAAACTGAATATAGCTTCTGATGATACTTGGAGACACAATCTCACAGAAAAGTGTCTCATCCTCTTGCCAATTTTCTTCCCCTCTTCTGCAATCTTCCCTGATCCTGAGGTATGAGAATGTTTTGGAATATATCTATTAAGGTTGGACTCTGAAATGCATTTTTATTTGATAAGGATTTTTGTAATGGTCTCCATAAATCTCTCCCCAGTGTAGAGAATATTAATTGATTGTCCATGGCCAAATGGTCAGCCACAAAAATAGACGTGAAAGTCACATTACAAGGACTGAGCAGATTAAACTTAGAGATATACATTCATAAAAAATATATGCATGCAATTTCAATTAATTGAAGAAGAGGCCATAATTGAAAAATAATGTGAGTTGAGTATATAAGAGGATTTGGAGGGAGGAAACAAAAAGAAAAAATATAATTACATTACAATTCAAAACTCAAAAAGAAAGGATTGAATAAAAAAAACTATGTAGCAAAGAGAAAGCTATTAGTTCCCCTATTAACAATTGCAGTTTAAAGTTAGTGTACACACAGCTCATTCCATTAATACTCTAGAGAATCTTCATATCAATATGGATGGTTAACATAAACAAAATCCAGAGATATGCTTCTTAATTTGGTTTTTTTAAATTTAATATGAAAACTTCACTGACTCACTGGCTGTAGTTGTTTAGGACAACAATCTCAGCATTTGCGAGCTGGATCCAGAAGGTCATATGCTACACAAAGAGTCTGAGACCAGTCTGGTCTGCTAATGGGGAGATTCTAACCTCTAAACAGACAAAAGAACAGACAGACAGAAACACACGAACTCACACACGGTAACAGAGTTAGACCACTGGAACCTTTGATCTCCCTGGTCATTCTGCACAGCACATTCATCAAGTGAGTGTGTAAGACAATATTGGAACCAAATTATACTTTGATAAACATGTAATAGCATTGAGCAAACTTTTATAAAACAATATTTCCCCTATGGGATAAAGTAAGATAAATATTAGCCAGTATAGATAAAAAAAACCATATATTTGGCTAAATTGAAATAATCTCATAAGATATTTGAAGATAGGGATTTTTCTTACTTTTTTGTTGAGGATTACCATATGGGTGTTTTAAACTACCCAATTGTTATCTCATTGCATATGTGAGCAAGACTTTCAGGACTGCTAAACCAAATCATCTGACCTAGTTCATAACACTTCTTAGAATGGAGAGGTTATTTGAAAAAAGTACCTCTTAGGGTGCTGGCAGCATTCAGTTCCTTACAGACTGCCAAACTAAGGGTGGTAACTCTTTCTTGGCTTGTGTCTGAAGGTCACCCAAAGTCTTACTGTATTCCTGTCTCCATATGGTGACTCACAATATAGCAGTTTGCTTCTTCAAATCCTGTGGAGAGTCCTTGAGCAAGGTGACCTTTAAAATCTTATGCAGTAAAATGTGCACACACTCACACATCTATCATCATGTGTGCCACATTCTATTTGTGAGAAGCCAATAAGAGGTCCTAAATATATTTAATGAATAGAGATTATTCAAGAATAAGAAGATTAGGGAGGAAATATTCTGTAGACATAGTCACATTTGTGAACTTAAGAATGTGAATCCTAAATATTTTCTTCCAGTGAAGGCATGCTAACATTGTATCTTTTTAATTGATTTTTATTGATCTCTACATTTTTCTCTGCTCCCTTCCCTGCCATTCCCCTCTCCTTCAACCCTCCCCCAGGGTCCCCATGCTCCCAATTTACTCAGGAGATCTTGTCTTTTTATACTTCCCATGTAGATTAGATCTATGTATGTCTCCTTTGGTGTCCTCATTGGTGTCTAAGTTCTCTGGGATTGTGATTTGTGGACTGGTTTTCTTTGCTTTATGTTTAAAAACAACTTCTGAGTGAGTATATGTGATACTTGTCTTGCTGTGTCTGGGTTACCTCACTCAAAATGATGTTTTCAAGCACCATCCATAATCTCAGAAATTAAAACTACAGAGAAAGCCAAAATGGTTGGAAATCATAAGGAAAGGTGATGATGAGAGTCTTCACGAATGATGTGTATATTTAAAAACAACTCCCACATTTAAAGGTAAGGGTACATTTTTTAAGAAGCTGCAGAAAGACTGTAAAGGCCAGAAGATCTCAGAGTTTACAATGAAATTATGTCTCCTAGGAATGTACAAAGTTATACACATAAAGTCCAGCAACATAGTTGCGTAAACATGAGCTGAACAAGGAGAGCAACAAGAGATATGCCAAACTGGATGTGGGAAAATCCATGATGCCTCAATCCTACACAAAGACATTAAGAGAAAGAAATTAAGGAAGTGGAGAGAACATCAACTAAGTTGTTCAGTACCAGATGGTCAGCCATGAAAACATGCATACAGGTAACATACAGACTGAACATGTTATATTTAGGTACATATATAGCATACATATATATATATGCATGCAATAATAATTAATGAAAGAAAAGTCCATGAGTATAAAAAAGAATGGGAAAAGGTATATAGGAGGGTTTTGAGGGAGGAAAGTGTAGGGAGAAATGTTATAGTCTCAAAAATTTTTCATAAAAAATAAATCCAGGTTTTTGATTTGCCTCTTTTAAGGCATGTGCATTTCAGAAAATAACTAAATATTTACTTAATCAATGGCACTTAACATTATGAGGATTCTCTTCTTGTTGGCAACTGTCTTAGTTCGAGTTTCTATTGCTGTGAAAAGATACTATGACCACAGATAACACTTACAAAGGAAAACATTTAATTGGGTCTGGATTATAATTCAATGGTTTAGTCCATTATTGCCATGGCAGAAAGCATGGTGGCATGCAGGCAGACATGACACTGGAGAGGTAGGTCAGAGTTCCACATTTGTATCTGCAGTCAACAGGAAGAAGACAGTTAACCCTGAGGTCTGGCTTGATCTTCTGGAACCTCAAAGCCCACCCACCATTCACACATTTCCTCTAAGAAAACCACACCTACTCAAAACAAGGCAGTACCTCCTAATAATGATCACTATTTAGTGGCCTGTTGGGACCATGTTTATTCCATCACTCACAAACACATCAGAGAAATTTGCCATACTGCCATAAACTGGATGCCGTTCAAGATGGCACTGTTACATAATGAGTCTTTCAGCCTGAACCTGATTGACATTCACCCTCTCATCTTTTAATAGGAGAGGAGAGTTGAAACAGGGTCTATCTCTCTATGTAGTCTTGGCTGTTCTGGAACTAACAATGCAGACCAGACTGCCCTTGAACTCACAGAGATCCAACTGTCTCTGTCTTCCTGGTACAGGGATTAAAGGCCTGTGCCACCATGTTGAGCCAACTTTTCTTTTCGTATATAAGGTGATAAAACTCTGTATCTTTAGTTGTTTAGGTCAGTTGGCAGTCAGTTTTCCTTACTTCCAACTAGAGCAGTGGTTCTCACTAGGTTTCACAGGGGTCGCCTAAGACCTTTAGAATGCACAGATATTTACATTATGATTAATAACAGTGGCAAAGTAACAATTATAAGACAGTAACAAAAATTATTATGGTTGCAGGTCACCACAACTTGAGGAACTGTACTGGATGATCACAACATTAGGTTGAGAACCACTGAACTTGAGGGATGTCTAAATCATGCAAAATAAAACAATAAACTAATATGATAGATTATTAGACTTCAACAGGAAAGTACAGTGCAGTATGTATAAATTACTAAACTCACACCAAATAAGAATTAGACATAAAACCACAGAACCTACACTTATTTTTATTTCTATAGCAATGTGATACATGTTTGTGTCTCAACATACAAATAAATACCCTTTCATGTATAGTTTCTGAGATTTGGCAGTCTTATAAATTTTCTAGTTCTCTACATAGTCTCATAAATGCACTCAAGGCATGGACTGATGATGGGTAACATCTGAAGACTGGGGCACTTACCACTCATCATTGAAGATCAACTGAATTCAGACATTTAAGTTGGGGCGTGACTTCTGAAGCATCATACTGCTAACAGCCAAGTGCTCCTGTCAGCCCCCAGAGACTAAGCAGGACCTTGGGGCCCTGGGGCCTACCGGCAATGCTTCTAGTAGTTTATGTCATTAAGACATAATTTTAAGAACTCAATTACTATTATAAATAACCTATGAATAATAAGAGTGTTATATATAGTTCTGTTGTATTCCTCAATCAAAAAATGCAAGTGTTAAATGGATTCTTGCTTGTAGAATGTTCACATTAGAATAAAATACAGAGAGATAATAATGAAAAAAATCACTCTGTATAGATATAAATGATAGAGAGAATGAGTGATAATTTTTATATCTGAAAAGCACTGCGTGATAATGCCTTTAACACTGAACAAAGATCATGTTATATTGATAGAAGGACCTTTATAAGGAAAGTATAACAGTTATAAACATACATGCATCCAACATAAGAATATTTCCAGAGAGCACCAGCACATGAAGGAAAGGATAGGATGAAAAACAATAATATGTTTAACTGCAATATGTATAACTACAGATAAAATGATCCAGTTGGAACATCAACAAGGACATATCAAGCTTGAACAAGTATGTGGACTAAGTACACCATACTGTCCAGCTCTGATCACTCTTCCCTGCCAAGGAATATTTCAGACCTACAGGTCTCAACAGACAGGGCAAGTCTGAAATCATAGAAAAAAACCTTTTAACTGGAGCAAGACTGTTAATAAAAATAACAAAATAATTTTTCTGCTGATGCTATATTCTTTTTTCTATGCACAGCCAGTATTGAAGAGATTAAGTGAGGCGAGTAGATAGCTGTGAGTTTACAGCCTGCTTAAGCTGCATAAGGAGTCCTTAGCCAGTCTAGAGTAGTGATTCTGAACTTGTGGGTTGCAACCCTTACTAGGGCTATATATCAGAAATCCTGCACATCAAATATTTATATTTTCACCCATAACATTAGCAAAATTACAGCTATTAAGCAGCAAAGGAATAATTTTATCATTGAGGGTCACCATAATGTGAGAAACTATTAAACTGCCAAGCTTAATGATCTGAGTTTCCATCCCTAGGACCAACATGGAAGGATAAACTAGCTTCTATAGGTGGTCTACTGATCTCAGGAGTGCTGTCACAATACTAAATAAACAAATAAAATATTTCAATTAAATGAAAGAAAATTGACAAACGTGTAAAAATTAATCCACATGACCTCAAACAACCATTGAGTCAAATAAAGAAATAACAAGATGATTAACATTATAATTAATGAGAAATTAGAAAATACATCAAGATTAATAAAAACAAAACAGAATGTAGTGAGTCTTCAGTTGATGCAGCAATACCATTAAAAGGAAGAAATGTAAATGTTGTTTTTAAAGGAAAGGATGATCTCAAAAATAATTGAACTTTATATCTCAATGGGCCAGGAAAAGAAAAATGTTAGTTCCTGGTAGCAGAAAATAAAGTAGAAGGAACAAAGCTGGGTTATAAATAATTAAAATAGATAATAGAGATACAGAAAAATGAAGAGTTGATTTTTGGGAAAGTAACTGAAACTAGAAAACTATTAATTGAACTAAGAAAAAGTAAAATGATTCAGAAAATAAACAGAATCAGGAATGAAAGAAGCCTGGTGTCTGAGTGAGGATTAAATCTAGGAGCTTACCCATAAACTCCCACATGGCATTCTCCCACATATAGCTAAGGAGGGTGGGCAGCTGGATATTGGCCTACATATTGCCAACATTGTGATGAGAAGACATCTCTAGGCTCTGCAAACTGAATTTCTTACATAAAGCACTAAAATAAGTGAATTCCTCATTTGGTTGTACAAGTTGAACTATCAACAGCAAAATGAACATCTAGGGAGACATAGAATTGATAATGATGAATAAAACATTGTATATCGCAAAACATAAAGTAGAGAGATGAAATCAGATATTGATTTAATATCTTCCGCAGGAGAAGGAAATGAAAGAAATAATATAGTATAAATTATTATAAAGCAGGTGACTGACATGATTAAATGCCCGAGAATAATATCTATAAAACAAAAGTAAAAAAAAAAAAAGAAAAGAAAAAAAGCAAGGAAGGAGGATTCAGAGCAAAATGTTAAGAACTGGGATCTGCAGAGAAGCTCTTAGGAAGCAAGTGATTAAAACAGAGGAGAAGGGCCCCTGAGAAGAGATCTACAGCACTGACTTGTGCCTGGGATATTTCTGCAACAACGCAGCCCAAGTCCATGTAACAGAGTGGTTTATTTTAATATACATATATACATATGTTTATATATATAAACAATATAGAAGCGAGCACACATTGATGTTTCTTGCTGAGAACTAAGTGGTTTTGCAAAATGGCCCCAAATCAACTGTCTTTAGATTCAATTAAAAGTTATGTAAAAAAGAGAAACTTTATAAATTATGAAAATGGAAAAAATATACAGAAGATAAGATAGTGTGTAAAGAACTAAAATGGATACAATGTGCTATATTAATGTAAATTGTTCACTTTTTCAAAAATGAGAACTAATCATGCATAATTAATGAGAAATAAAGTATCTCTTTGTTGTTTAGAAGATAAATATTTATTAAATCATATTGTAAAATAAATATGGAAGGAGATGGTGACAACATTAATAGCAACATAAAATTTTTAAATAGACAAAGGAAAACATTATTTACTTGCAAGGAAAAACGTAAGGTAAGGAAATAATAATTAACAAGTGTGTCCACTATGTAACTGTGAAATAAATGCTAAAATTATAGCAAACAGAAGTTGATAATTAACAATGCACAAAAATTCTAAAACTTTCTTAATGAACTGTTTGATAAAATGAGTAAGTATATATGTGTGTGGTTAATTTACTATTCATATAAGAAAATTTTATGTTTGTATTTTTAATCATATACTTTACAAAGAAAGAATAATTTCACTGTTGTTTAACTACATTGGAAAATAAATAACATACTAACAGATAAACTATTAGATCAGAGAACAAAGAAATCTGTTTTTCAAAATTACATACATTCATGTGTTTGTATGTATATCAACAAAAGGTGAAATTTCACCTAGTTTATGGGGAACCCATGGCAGCGGGTAACATGAATTTTTTTGTCTTAAATTTTATACAATCAAGGAAATAGTAAAAATATACATATTTGTCATAAAACAATAGTAAAGAATATTCTTATATTATTAAATTGAAATTTTAATTGGAAAATTGAAATTTTTAAAAGAAGATAAATATTTTTCAGAACAGTATTCTAGTAAAAGTTCCAAAACTGAGACAATCTTATTCAGAAAACAGAATAAATGTATTGTTGCCTTAAGATTGGAATCCATCACTAGACATATGCAAACACAGCAGGGAATTCATTGCTGGCAGCAAATAAGATTACAGAAAATAAAAGCGATTTCCAGAAAAGGAGCAGAATTTATGCACAAGAATTAATTATGATAATGATTAAGTAGGCTCCATTGTCTGATAATTTTGTAGTCAGGACTAATTGAAGGAAATATTAAAAAAAAGCATTTAGCATTGTGCTGATAAATGAAAGGCACTAAATTTACGTTGATTTTTGTTTGGAGAGGAATGGAAAGCAAACCGAGGCCATTCCTGTGATTTATTCATCTTTTGCCCCTGCTTTTTCCTTATTTTCTTTTTGTAGTGCTCAGAAATTGACATTCAAAAATTTAAGAAAATATTATGTGAGCCATTATTGTTTTATTTATGTGGATTTTTGTCAGTGTTCTTCTGTTTTAACAAGAAGATTTTTGTCCTTTTTACTTGCAAAAAAATGTAATTTCCTTATGAATAAATTAAATTTGCTTTATAATTCAAATAAACTTCAGAAATATGGTGAAATGGAAAAATTTCTTTGTAGGAATTTAACTCAAGTTAAATTATTAACTAAAAATCAGATTCTATCTACATAAAAACTTTTCTTTCACTAAGAAAAACACGAAGGGAGACAATAAAGATGTCTTCCTATTGATGCTTAAGTTATTTTAGAATGGAGTTATGAGAAAAATTTACAGAAACTCCAAATTATTAGAATTCTAATATATAAAAACACAGAAATATGAAAATAAATTTAAATATAATTAGACATAATGGGAAAGAGTGGGCACAAACATGCACATTTGATAATCATTACATGTAAATTCTTATGTGAAGTATATCCACTTTACTCATGTTGGTTATAAACTGTCATCTTTCTTCTGATGCTCACTAAGGAATAAGAATGGTTTCCTGGAGGGAATAATTACCAATAGCTAAATTTTAAAATGTGGCAAGTTATCACATATCTATTTCTTCAGAGGATCACACTAGTGTTACTGACAACCATTGTTCTGGATCATATTGGAGGTTGCAACTGAGTTGTTAATTTGAATTTGTAGCAACCTGATAATATTGTTATATTGATAGTTAAACTTCTCCTTCAACATCATTTTCCCCTGGTCATCTACTACATTCATTTAGGTTTTTTTTTCCATCATATAAATTGTTCTTTTTGTTATTGTTTGCTCCACCACCCACCCAGCTTGAAATCTTTGAGACATGCATTAAAACACACCAGCAGAGTTATGACTGAAACGAGTTATAGTTTTTTGTCATTTAAGTTTTAATAAAAACTTGAATGTATAAGTTTTCTAGTAAGGTGCTTCATCCAAATATTTTATTACCTAGAAATTGTTAACTGCCAGGCGGTGGTGGCACACACCTTTAATCCCAGCACTCAGGAGGCAGATGCAGGTAGATCTCAGTGAGGTCAGCCTGGTCTACAAGAGCTAGTTCTAAGACAGGCTCCAAGGTTACAGAGAAACCTTCTCTGGAAATAACATAAACAAACAAACAAACAAATAAGCAAACAAATAAACAAAAAGAGTAAAAAAGAAGTAACTGTCCTGGCTAGTTAATCTATAATGAGAAAGAAAAGAAGTACATTTTCTCACATGTAAATATTGCCAAATAAACAAGTAGGATATTCATAAATACTTTCGAGAACAATGTAAGTTAATATAGCCTTTCAATTTTGAGTTTTAGTATTCAAAATTATTAATGCCTAAAACCACTACATTAGCAGTAAAGATCTAAGGACAGATGTCAAAACAATCGTGCTTATAGAAAATTACCTTTCATAGTAACTTTTTGTTTTCCATATCATTTACAAAAAAAAATCTAAGAGAATACTCTGTGTTCATGTTTATAGGGGTGTGTCTGTCCAACATTAATAAATCCTAACGGTTATTTGCTTTATGCATATATGTATATGAATCAATAACTTATACACTTGAACTAATATCATACACTATTCAAGCCTGTATAAATGAGCTATAGACAAAGTAATACAGAAAAAGATAAAAGAGGTTTTTATATTTCTGAATGCATTTTAAGCAGGTATCTTAAAATTGTTTGCATACATCACAGTACAAACTTTTCTTCTTAGATATACAAGAAAATTGTACAACTATGGTTCAAGTAAACTTTCTAAATAACCAATATAAATATTTTCTAAAACAGGTGCTTTTCACGTCAACTTTCTTGAGACCAGTGGATTTCTTGGAATAGACAAAACATTGTTCTTCAAACTAGAAAATAAAATCAGTATATTTCTTATATGACCTACATAGTAAGTTAACATTTATGTTTGGAACTGATATTAGAAAAACTAATGAAAAACATCTTTTCTTTCAACTCTGAAGCTCAGAACCGTTTCATTTATATTTTTACATGTTGGAGAGCTAGCAATCTTTAAAGGGCATATGATTTTGTTAGATAGGACTCATGTGTTTCAATTTGCTATGTATTCAAAAATTGTTTGACTCAGTCTGGTTCACTCTTTTATAGAAATGGATGATGGGCATTTCAATTTATGAATCTCAGTTTAACCCAATACTAAGAAACTTGATGTTCTATAAGAACAGAGATTTCTCTGCCTCATTCTTGGTGGCTGCAAATTGCTTTGCTGATCCTCTCCTGACTCCGAGTTACAGGCAGATTTTGTACCAGGCATTGGCAAGATTAATGAGGTACATTCACTGGCCTAGAGGACTTTGGATGTAGAAAGAGAGACAGAAAGATTAAAGGGAGCACTGTGTTCAGTGGATACAGAGTGTGGGGTGGAACACAGATAAGGGACTGTGGGAGAACTGTTATGGGAGTTGTTATGTAGGTTGATAAATATTACCAGTATAGTTGAAAAATAAACGAAGGGTTCATCACATCTCCATATATTCTTTGCAGATACTTTTAATTCAAAGTTGGTGAAAATATAACTACAGAGATTGCAGTGTTGAATTGTAATCTTGTAAGATAAGATGATATTATAATTTAAATCATTTGACTATTTCCTTATTAAGTATAATACTACCAAACTACGATAATTTCATATCTGCAAGCAACAGAAAGCCCAATATATATAAAGCACATGAACATTCTCCTACGAAATTACCTTTGGCCACATAGTATTTGAAGGCCCTTAAGCTAATAAGGAGCACTGCTTTTTGTGTGTGGGGAGTTATATAGTATTTATTTTTAATGTATGTGGGTATTTTGATATTTGGAGTCCCTTAAGCTATAAGTGACACTGTTTTTTATTTATTTTTATTATTTTGTATTTATTTGTAATGTGTGTGGATATTTTGCCTGCATGTTTGGATATGCACCAGAAAAAGGATCAGTTTTCTTGGAACTGGAATGACGGATAGTTGTGAGCTGCCATGTGGGTGCTCAGAACTAAATGAAAGTCTTTTATAAGAGTAACCACTAGAATTAACTGCTGAACTAGATCTCAAGTCCATTAGCACACTCTAAACTTACTCTCCCATCACGCCTTACAGTTTTGCTTCAGAAATTCACATAAATGCAATAGTATGCACCATTGTGTGAAACATCTTAGAGTCAACCAGTGCTTCCTAGGTAGATCATGTGGAAATATACCTTAAAACCAGTTTTGTTTACACATGTTAATCCTTCACTTTACTATATCGTATGACATAATCCATTTCTTTATTAAGGGGCACTTAACCTACTGGGAAAAAAACTCACCATACAAATCTATGTTCCAGCCTTTTTGAAACTTTTTAATTTACTCCATGTGATACAAACGTAGAAATAGAATTTCTGTATAGGTGGGCATTTCATTTTACAAACTGATGAATGACAAATGATTTATTTTCCTTTATCGGTAGCTGTTTTCATGTGATTCATCTATGATATTTTGATCTGATTCACAAATCACTTTCATTGGTTTGGTCTTCAAAGAATTTTGACACTTCGCATAATCAGCTGGCCTCTATCCATCACAGGTTTTGAAGAAAAGTAGGAAAGGAGCTAATAAACCAAACCTCGTTAGCCAAAAATAGCCAACATTAACTGGGGTTCTGGTCCTTATGGATAATGGTTCTCAGTCATCAGAGCTTCCTAAGCTGTGATCAATAATATTTGTTAATAAATTTACAAAACAAAGAAACAAGTCAATGAAATGATTTCCAATGATACTCTGCTATGCTGGTAGACAGGAGTCTAGCATAACTGTCATCAGAGAGGCTCCATCCAAAACCTAGAGCAGATGCAAAGACTCACAGTCAAATGATAGGCAGATTTGGGGAATCTTGTGAGAAAGGGGGAGAAAGGAGCCAGCAGGGTAAAGTACACCACCAGAACGCCCACAAAATCAACTGATCTAGGTTTATAGTGCCAGAGAAGCTTTCACAGGTGTGACAGAGGACCCCTGCATCTATATTATGGTTGTGTAGCTTGGTCTTCTTGTGGAACTTCTTATAGTCATAGCAGAGGCTGTCCCTGGTCCTTTTGCCTGCTTCTGGGACCCTTTCCTCCTACAGAATTTCCTCTTCCAGCCTTAATTCAAGGGTAGGTGCCTAATCTTATTGCAAATTAATGTATCTTGATTGGATGTTACTCCTGGAGTCTTGCCCTGTTCTGAAGGGAAATGGAGGAGTAGTGAATGGGGGATGGGGGTGGAAGGGAAGAGAGCAATATAGGAAATTTTACACTCAGATTAATTAGAAATAGAATGATGCTTAAAAGAAATCCCACACTAGCTCAGAATTTAGAAATAGATGGTTGTTTATTTAGGGGTAAACTCACAAATCAGAATCCTCTACTGGAACAGAAATCAGAAACCGAATTCCACAGTTGGAAGAGACTCCGGATGCATGCTCTACATCAGCATAAACAGTATAAGAGGCCACACCCCAGTGGGCAGGTAACTACTGGCTGTAGGACTTCCTACAGTACTTCTATATTTCCCCTTTATTATAGTACAATGATACTCCAGAGTAGAATGAAATAGAATATTCATATTGATATATAAGTACCCTACTTATTTTTCTTGCTTCCTGTAACTATTCTCATGTTAAACACAGAAAATTCTCATGTCCACAGAGTTCAACAAAAATGGTTTTATATCTTTGAGTCAAATATAGAAATAATTTTCTCCCCTTTTAAACCCTACGTTTTAATTATGAAGCACTGTCTCAGATTTCTCTGGCATGTGATGACATTCCCACAGAGATTCTTATTTCAAGGGTAAATGAGGAAACAAGTGAAATGATAATAAAATACACTTACTCATGCATTTGCTTCATTATTGGAATCTCTCTCTTAAGGTTTCAGTACTCTTCTTGCTTGTTTCAATGTCTTTTTCTTCAAGAATTTTCCTGTAATGGAATTTTTTATGAGGGGAGTTTCCTTTTTAAAATTATCTTGTGTCTCATTTATCTCCAAATGCCTTCCTTTTCTTTTCATTTGATGGTATCACTTATTTTTCTTTTCATAAGTCCTCTAGAAGCCATATTTTGGAGGCTGAGTTTCTGAGTTCTTAATTTTCTGGCATTTGGAAGTATGCCTTTAGTGGTACTAGAATGAGGTGAGCTCCTACCCATGAGGAATAGAATATAAAATGTGGAAAATTTTTATAGAGATTCATCATCTTGCATGTTCACTTATCTCATGGAGTTGTCCGGGTGTGCATTCTTTCAGATGGTCCAGTATCAAAGTGTCAGGCAAATAAGTCCCTATCCTTTATAGGTTACTTGAACTCAAGTATTTTTGTATAGCAAAAATGATGAATTAAAACAACAGTATTACAGGATATGATGCTTAGAGTAGTTTTGTGTCAGCACTTAAGTGTAACTCTCTCTTTTACCCTCTAGGACTTCTAATAAAAACTGAGCTGACAAAATCTCCTCAGATTTGTTCAGTTTTAGTTGACTGTAGTTTCTGAGACATTGTGATCATGCTGACATAATATTTTCATTTTCTTTTTGTACAATTATAATAATGAAACGTCATTCTGATGACAGAAGTTTCTGTCTTCCTGGTCCCAAATAAAGACACAGAGACTTATATTAAGTATAAACTTTTTGGCCTATTACTCAGGATTATTACTAAGTAGCTCTTACAACTTGAATAACTGATAACTCTTACTTATGTTTAGTCATGTGGCTTGGTACCTTTTCTCAATATTGTATTCTCATCTTGCTTTTCTGCTTCTGAATCATAACTGTGTATCTGCCTTTCCTCTTCACAGAGTTCTCCTAGTCTGGTTTCCCTGCCTATACTTCCTGCCTGGCTACTGGCCAATCAGCATTTTATTAAACCAATATGCAAGACAAATCTTTACAGTGTACAAGAGCATTATCCCACAGCATCAATCAACATATACACATGGACATATATTTCTGTTATCAATGAAAATAATCCTATTGCACCACTGTAAGTGATTCAAAAATAATTTTTGGATTTGTGAACTTTGAAAAAAAAGTGATAAAATCTGTTTTATTAGTTCACAGTTTTCAAGTAGTTAAAGCAAATTTTAGACATTTACACTCACAAATTTGTTTCCTGCAATTGAGAAACCTACATAGAATTAAATAAAATCATGACTAATGTCAGATACGAAATTCCAAGTCAAATATGTTAACTAAGTTTTTAAATAACAGTTAGCATTAATTTAATCAGACAGACACTGATTCTAGACTTATATATCATAAGTAGGATTTGCCATTTTCATGTACTACAATGCTTCACATTCCTGGAGATTTTCTGAAGAAATTTTCAGGTTAAACCTAATGAGAGTACAGTTTTAAAAACAGGTGTAGGTCTATCTGTGCAGCTAATTTAATGAACTGATTATATATTCATAATCATGAATGTGTCATTAAGCACAGGTCTTCTGTGCCAATAGTATGAAATCAGATGAAGACAGACAACACTAGTTCAATGTTATTATACTGAAAAAATATACGATTTTGTAAAATGCATGTGACTTCTGAAAAATTAACTTCTAGTCAAATATATATTAGTGAAAATATCTGATTCAAAGTTCTAATGGTAAAAAAACAAGGTCCATTTTACTTTTCAATCATTAAAATGACTAAAAATTTCATCCATTCCACTAATTATTATTAGATATTTAGATTTTTCATAAAATTACCTAAGAAATTAAACAAAACAAAAGCAACCCAAAAATGTGAGTTTATGTAAGCCTGGATTACCAAAGTAACATACCTTGTATTTTAACTACTTTAGCCATTGCAATATTCTAAATTAATTATAGCCTGAGAAACATGAACCATTCCTCTGGTTCATTGATGTCATGTACCTCTTGTGATTCCATACTTCCTCAACAGCTCTCTATGTTTCTCCACTCTTTTAAAACTGTGCACTGTTGAATTTTATAGTTCATTATTCTCTTATAGACTGTATAGAGGCCTATAAACTCCCCAGTTTAAGTTACCATTGGTATAATGAAGGTCAGTTTAATTGTTCAGTTGATCTTACCCCTTCTTTTTTTTGAGTTTTTATGGGTTTACGATGAACTAAACTTGATTTTCATTTACAGATTTAATGCTTACAGCACACATATAAAAAGATCACTGTACGCTGGAAATGTTAATTGGAAAGATTTCATTGTCGTTTAATTACACATGTGTACATCAAACACCATTTTCTGCAACTCTAATGTATGGAGCGTATAGTAAGTTTAAAATAAAATTATTCTCCTTCATCTTTTTTCCAAAAGAAAGAAATGGATCGTGTATTTTATATTTTAAATTAGATTTAGTTTGTTGAATTTTAATCACTTATAACAAACAGTTCTTTGGGTGTGTTTATATAACCTCCTACTTTTTAAAGAGTAATAATTTTAATTTAATTGTCAAATAAATACAATATATGTTGTTGCTGCTTTTGACTTGTTCTGGGACAAGTGTCTCTTGTAGTCAAGCCTGGCCTTGGAGCTACTATATAGTTTTAGAGAATGACTGAATTTCTGATCCTATTGCCTCCAACATCCAAATACTAGAATAAAGGCTGGCACCACCACAAAAAGCTTCAACTCAGATATTTAGACTGCAGCGTTGTTTTTTTCTGATTACCAAAACATTGATTACCTACTTGCTACTATTTTGTGAAGAACATTTATTATTAAGAATGTTACTTGCTTTGTAGCCCAGGCTGGATCTAGGCTTTAGATTGTTTTGTCTCAACATGGTTAGTTCTGACTGACAGTCCAGATCTACTCCAGCAGAGTCATTCAGGAAACAGTTGTTTCTAATTGCAGATCTCACAAAGCTGAGTTATTTACTACTCCTCCCACTGATAAACTGAATATCCCGTGTCTGATAAAGATTGTAGGAAGGGAAAGGAAGACATCTTCAGGAAATAATGCATTTCTGAATAAGTAACAAGCAAGTTGCCTATTTCTTCTGGGCATATTTAACCTTTGATGACTTCATCAAAAGACTTCTCACTGTACCATGTAGATTATTTTGTGGTTTATATTTTAACATTAAAAGTAACCACACGAAGGAGCCAATGGCTATGATGCATTTTACTAAATGTCTGAATTGGTGTATGTTTATTACTTTCCTGGAAAATTTTATTTTATATATTTATGCATGACTTGAGATAACTAAATCTAATTGTTCTGTACTCATTTATCTTGCCCAGAGCTGAAAAAGTAAACTTTTTCTATTAATATATTCCTGCATTATTCTTCAGAATTTTTCTCCAAGGGACATTGAAATACTAAGTATTCAAACACTGTGTTCCCTAGTTATATTTTCTATTTCCAAGCAAAGAAAGAAGTAAATGGCCAAGATAAAATTAAATCAATTGAAGTTTTGGATGTTCTTTGTCCCATAATGTTTTGTCAGCATTTGTATTTGTTTTTTGCTTGCTTGTTTTTTTTTTCTTTCTCCACCCTCCTTACAGACCTTTCTGCAAATATCATTTGTATGAATGTGAATTACTCTGGGTCTACAAGTGTTTTATTTATTTATTTTCCTTTAGCACTTTTTCTCTCCTTTTTCTTTTGTTGCTTGTTTTTTATTTGTTTTGGCATCTTCCAGTTTGTTGATTTTTTTCACTTTATTTTATTGTAATTTATAGATGTCTGTATGATTTCTAATGAGGGAGAGAAAGGATGTGGAATTGGATGGCAGAAGAGGTAAGGGAGATCTGGGAGGAGTTGTGAGAGGTGAAACTAAAATCAGACTACACTGTATGAAAAAAATCTATTTTTAATAATGTAAAAGATTTTTTTAAAAAAGCCATATTGGCCTATCATTTAAGCATATTAGTATTCTTTCAGATATTTTACATAGTTACCAGTATTTTTATGTAATTATTTGAATGATTACACACTTTATATACATTGTAAGAAGATAATCCTTCCATTTGTATCCCAACTTTTCATAGGTATCTTGTGAGCAAAAATGCTGGGTAAACAGGGCAGTTGAGGCACAGGTCCTTGATTACAGCACTTGGGAGGCAGAGGCAGGCAGAACTCAGTGAGTTCGAGGCCAGCCTGGTCTACAAATTGAGTTCCAAGACAGCCATGGAACAGAGAAACCCTGGATAGAAAAACCAAAACCAACCAAATAAAAACTAAACCAAAGAAAATGATGACTGAGTAATTTGAAGATTAGAATTTCAAGAATGCCTAGTTAATGAACAGCTTTGAGAAAGTAATACTCAAAGATGAAGGGTGTTTTCCCAATTGTCCTATACATACAGAATCAGTGGTTTTTGTTTACTTTTTTTTTTCAGAGCAAAGGAGCAAACTCCAGATTTTCACAGTATAAAAGGAAACCCTCTTCTACTGAGAAGACAACAAGCTCAGTGCTCAATCCAAGTGCCGACCTCTATAACAACACAGGTTCCCGTTTCTGTGTCAAGTTCATACAAATTCATTTTTGAAATTTCTCTTAACATCTACTCTCTAATAATTAATTTGCCTGCACTTTCTATTGAATACCTCTGAACACAAAAATGCATTTCACTTACAATGCAATTACTATATGTTATTAAATTATGAATGCCTACATATTTATGTAGAGAATATACATACATAAAGCATGCACAGTAGGTTTTTAAAGGAAGAATATAGTTTCATAATTTTCTAAACTCATCATGTTTTTGAAGTAAATAACTTGTATTTTTTTCTGTATTACTCACTCGGCCAAACTGAGCAAAGAAAGCTTTGTGTGTTTATAAAAGTTAACCTCACTAGTAATTATGCACTTCAAAAGTGATAACTAATTTGTGAATAACTGTTCAAGACAGGCCATTAATCATGCTGTTATATAATTATCATCAACAGTGCATATTTTCAGATGAAAAATGCTGAAATCATTTAGGGTCTTCAATTTACAATTATGATTCAATTTGAAAACATTGCAAATGTTTACTGTATTGATTATCTTCTCTTTTCCACAGATTACTAACAGTGATTGTAGAATCGAAATCTAACAATTGCTTTAGATATTTGTTTTCTTTTCTTTCTCTAAAATTCTAGAAATGACTGAATTTTATTATATATTTATCTGTACTATATTTAATTACATATAATTTCAAAGAATTGAAATATTCTATGAGTACATGTTATCTAGGTACTCCTATAGTCTCTAGCTTGTTTATTAAAAAATAAATCTAATCTATTTGATTACTAAAGTATTTTTCCCTTTAAGTTTTAACTGAAACTATGTTGGAATATGTTTTTCACATATTCATATTTGACCAAATCTACTTTTATTTTATTGATTCTAGAACTAAGAATATTGGAGAAAAAGGAATTGGGACACAATTTCTACTATGCCAAGCTTACCCTGGCAGAGTGTTCCTTTATCTGTCACTTGCAAAGACCAGGTGCGCAGCTAATGGCTTCGGATATTGGTTCTCCTGAGTGATTTCTCACAGATCTCACTCTTACCACAATCCAAAAGCGCCTCCAGATAGCAGCTTTCATCAGGGGGCCACCTGTTAGCGAAGAGATATGGGCTGGCCGAGAGGATCTATCCAGCTCCCAGCAGGGCCTGCCTGAGTATCATGCCCCCAGGCTCTTTGGAATCGTAGAACTTTTTCATCATCTGACAAGCTGGGTAAATCAGTAGGAGAAGAAACTTGGCACAGTAAATTGAGCTTTCTGCTCCAAACCATTGTAAGGCTTAGAAACACATCCATTGCTAGCGCTTCAAAAGCTGGATGCCTTCATAGGAATGTGGGAGGAGTGTGCTTCTTAAAAAATAATCCGCTTTAGGATGTACATAAGTTTTGTGTGTGGAATAGAGTCAGGAAGCTGTAATTTAGGGGTCCTTTTCTTGTTCTTGCTCATTATCTCCCACTTGGAAATGCTACACACATAGAAAAGTTAGATGTGTTAGGAACTGAAACAGCCTGTTGAGTCCATGCCCAGCTCAGGCTACAACCCAGAAACTTGTCATGTGCAGAGAACGTTGACATTGCAGATCATGACCGCCATTGTATTAGTTACTTTTCTATTACTACGATGGAGAGAGATATCATATATTATTATCTTGAGTTTAGCTGGATTCATGGTTCCAGAGGCTTAGAGTCTATGGTGTTAGAGTGGCAGTATGGAAGCAGGTGACTGCAGTATCAATTGAGAGCTCATATCACAACCCGCAAATAAGCAGAGAGAGAAAACTGGGAATGTTGATAAGCTGTTGTACCCTCAAGCTTCCCCTGGGCCTCCTTCAATAGGGCCACTCCTTCTAATGTTTCCCAAAAAATCCAAGCATACAATCTTATGGGGACTTTTTTTTTCGAAGAATTACAATCATTTTGTTTATTATTGTCACTTTACATCTCTGATTCTACTTTACTACTTTTATTACAGAAGTAAATGGAGCACTGTCTTGTGCTACAAATCTGATGTCTCAAGAAAACAAGCTTCCGGCCCTAGCTAGAAGGAGTTAATTTCCCAGGTAAAGGTGAAACAGAAGAGTAGATGACTTACCTAATTAAGATCACTTACATAATGAGCAGGTACAATTTACTTCCTGAACACCTTGTGTAACCAACAGACCTTATGAGACAACTGTTCCAATTATCAAACTCGAGGCAAGTGTAGAAACAAAACAAATTGACAGCCTTATCACTCAATTCTTATGTATATTTAGACTATAAGTTTTTTCTTGGCAAGTGGCAGATGCAAGGCAGAATCTACATGCTAACTGGCTCAAGATGGAACCTGACAACACCACTGGTACGAAGGTACGTAAAGATCTTTTCTAGTTCTATGAGAACTGATTCTCAAAGTGGATCCAATTGCTACAAAAGAAAAATGGCTGTGCTTCTGCGCTGTTATTAAAGAATCGGTCAGAAATGAGGATTCGCATGTACAGAAAAAACTGAAAAGTCGCAATTGGACTAATACAGACAGAATATTTTGGTAGTTACCTTATATTTAGGACAATACAGGAGGAGAATGCTAACAGCCAGTTAAACATTCAGAATCGAGCCTAAATCTTTGTTATGAAAGCATAATCATATTGAGCAAAGCCTAGCAGGAATAATAAACATATATTCTTAAATTTATTGTGTCTGTAGAAATGACTCAGCTTCTGTTGCTCTTACAGATGCCCCAGATTCAGGTCTCAGGACTCACTTGCTGGCTCACAAACATCCATAAGTGTAGTTCCACGGTATCGAAAGCCTTCCTCTGACTTCTGCAAGCACCAGTACACATGTGGTGCACATACTTACATACAGGCCAAAGAATCACCAATAAAATAAAATGAATAAATCTAATAGAAAATTTAAATATGTTGATAACATTAAAGGGGCCTTTGCATACCGTTTCAAGCTGTTTGTCTCTTTTTAACCAAATTATAACTCACCACAAGTTTATGCATTAAAAACAAAATACAAAACAGATACAAACTGGAAACCTGAGAAGAAGAGGAAGACATCATAGCTCAGCCACAGGCATAACATCTGATGCTTTCCTTGAGACACTGTGCATGGAGTGTCCTGTGAAAAACCCTAATACAACTGTGCTTCACATTGCATATGTAAATAACATTATACAGCACCCTATTTCAAATATGGGAAGGGAAAGAGAAAAAGTCGAATTAACCTCTGAAAAGGCCACTTTAAGTGGTGATCCTCTTGGGACATTTTCCATTATTTTTATGTCAAGATTAATGTGCAGCAAGAAACACCATGGCTTTTCCTTTCCCTTCGGTGTAGCCACAGCTTAGACAAATGACCCCACGTGGTTGTTCCAAGCCCAGAAGCTTTTCCACTACCAGCGATGGAGCAGGATGGATTCCCTGAGATTGTAACAGACTGACAACATCTTATCTATGTGGTGCACACATGCTCCATGAAGGCAGGGAAGGCAATTTACCCTCCCCTGAGACTATTCATCTGTTTTCTAATTGGCTTGGACTAGTTTTGTGCAAGAAACCATTAAATCATAGTTGAAAACAAAGGAGGTATGTGAGGCGTGAGAGCATCTGTGTTGGTAATTTCTAAGTAAATAAATTACACCTGTTTCAATGCTTCACCAAGCATTTGCAGAAACAATTAAGTTCTTGGTCAATGCTGATTTTTAGGGTTAGACAAAGACATGTGATTTTGATTAAAAGCACATTGTTCCTTTTGGTAGCATGGCCATTGTTATTTTGCTGTGTATGTAATCGTCATTAAATTTTAATGTAGACTGATATACTCTAGGAATGCAAAAATGCAAATTCCTCCATAGGCATGTGTGTACTTGTGGGTGTGCAACTTATAAATGCAAAGGTAGACATGAAGTTTATCTTTTTCTTTAATTGCTCATTTTAAAACCTTGTCTTAATTTATAATGTATGAAATATAAACAAAAATAAAATGCAAAATTATATTTTTATCAGTTTCTAAAACTGGTGGAGACCAAAAAACTTTTTCTTTAATTGCTCATTTTAAAATCTTGTCTTAATTTATAATGTATGAAATATAAACAAAAATAAAATGCAAAATTATATTTTTATCAGTTTCTAAAACTGGTGGAGACCAAAAAACTTTCAATTGGTTGATTTTTATTTTCTTTGATACACAATCTTTGTATGTAACCAAATTACGCCTAAACCTTGTGATTCTGCTGTCTCTGTCTCCACAGTGTGAGGACTAGTGGCTTATCCTGCTGTGAGTTGAACTATGCTATTGATGTTTGAAAATATATGTAGAAAGATCATAGTTCATTGTGAACATTGGACTGTAATATTAGGATAAACACTATTTAGTACCTATTTATCCAGCTTTACCCTGGGAAAGAAATATTTCTACCTGAGAGTAGACCAAGAATTTTGACTTTCAAAGCATATTTCCTAAGTTTTCTTTGATTTCTGCAACCACATAACTTAAATAAGGCAGATGCTTTACTTTTGCAAGTATTTGTAAAGTAATCATTATTGTTTGCATTCATTTTTAAGGAATATCTGTCAGCTAATAATTGTGTCTTATTTTTATAATGACCCAAGATATATGTAACACAGCACATATTCACATTTGTTGGTTGACTTAACAGAAGAGTGAATTTCTCTGCCAGATAGTAAAATCAATGTATTACTACACAATTAGTCATCTAAGGTGAGAAAAGTTTTATTATTCATATTTTATTCTTCTCATTGTTCATGCATGCATTCTTGAGATTATTTATTTATATTTAACAAGCAGAAACAGAAAACCAATCTAGTTTTTGCAAGCCTGTTTTAAAAAAAATGGCGATATTTATTTTATTTTTAATCTAAATCCAGTGACTGGCTATATAATGATTTTCTAATTAATAATTAAAAATTCGGAGTCGAAAGATGGCTCATTATCTTGTACATTGAATCTGACATAATTTCTTATCTTACTATATTAGGCAATAAGGAGAAAAAGCTTTGTTTTCTTTCCATCAAATAATCACATGTGATTTCAAGCAAAGCAACATAGTTACTAGCTCATAATTCCAGTTAATACAAACCACTTATGAAGTCCAAATCATGGAGTTTTTATGTCAATGTTCTCTTTAGGACTTTTATCTTACTATGTCTAGGAATGTAAAGCTAATAAGCAAGTCATAATTTTTTCCCAAGGCCAGTTAGCTCACCATATTTGAACACCTTCCTCTACTGAAACAAAATGATTTTGGAAAGAAAAAAACACAGTCTAATTTTTCTTAGCTGGCAAATGACCAGTCACTCTGGACAAAGTCGCAACTCTCTCTTAATAATATTCATCCTTATCAAAGGATATTCCATGTTTTATTTAATGCTTTATGTGTTAAAATATCTATCACCTGCTTTATTTTTTATTTTATTCTTCCTTTCTTTTTTTGTTTTAACATCTGTACCAATTGTGCTTGAATATGTGGTGTCTTCAGCAGTGCTGATGGCCATATGTGAAAGCTTATTCTCCAAACTCTTTAAAACTGAAATGCAGGTGGCTTTGTTTTCCTCTGTAGGATTTGTAATGTAATTTTTTAAAAAATAATCTGTTTATTGGGTAAAGGACATATTGCAAGAAACCTTATTTTCTTTCAAAATTGGTTTTAGTGTTCTTATTACTTTTTTGATGTTTAAACAAAAAATAGATATGTAGAATAAACAGAAAGTCTCATAATTAAAAACAAATAAAGGAAAATCCAAACAGGAAATGAAAATAACCCAAGTAAATTGTATTCTGTTTTAAATTTTTCACTAGGGGTCTTGAGACACTTTAATAACTACCTGAATTGCTTTAATATTTGAAAATTACCACAAATTTTAGATACAGAAAAACAATATTAAAATAGAACATAGAAATCAGTACTGAAGAGATTCTTATGAAACCAATATATTCAGAGCTGATTCATATATTCGCTTTATTCATCTCCAATAAAGATGCTTAACTATACTGGAACTTGAACTTTTCAAGGCCTTAGTGACACCCAACTATTTTCTAACTTGAGAAATATAATTTTTACCCAAATATCAAGACAGGAAGATGTGTTCTTACTGGTTCTCAGAATTAATATGCACATGAATCTGACCTCTGATAACAGTAGCAAGAAACAGAAAGCTTAGTAGTCATTGTGCTAACTGATTGCTGTAGTTACCATGAAGAACAGAACCTGCACCTGGTTTACACTCTACTGAGAATGACGAAGAAATTTCTACTGAGAAAAACAAAGTGGTGAGATTCCCTTCTATGGGCACAGGGGATGTAAATGATGAACCTATGTGTTTAAAGTAGTAAGCATGCAAAACCAGCAGATTTGGGCCTGGGGTAGCTAGACCATAGAAAGATGATGAAGAGCAGATGTTTAAAACAAAGGGAATGCAAGATGCGTGAGAGGGTGTAGGGTCACTCATATGATATACTGACAAGTATAGAATTGATGGAAGAGGAGGAAGGAAGAGAGTCTTTAAGCAGGAATATTCATCAAACCAAAGATCCAGAGAGTGAGTCCCAGCTATGCTGCAAAAGGAAACTGGTTAGGGTTCCTCAAGTGTGGTCCATGTGCTGATAGCACTGGAGTTCCTGCCATGGTGATAAATTCCTTGGTCTCCTCTAGTGCTGGTTATTGGGTTTGGCCCAGCAGTTTACAAAGAAGTCTTAAGTGATTCATATCAATATTAAGATTGATATGTCTCTATCATATTAAGTCTCTAGTAGACTAGAGAAATAATGAATGCCTCAAAGAGCGTTCCCTGTTTATCTTTTGGTGGCAAGTGGACTGGATAGGCGGCTGATAAGCTGCCAGGAGCATCTCAGCCTCACCTCCCTGATATAGGTGGTATGTAGAAGAGGAACTTCAACTTCAAAGGTATCACAAAAGATTTAGTTACTGGAAAAAAATAGTTTATTTTCCTAATTTCCATTTTTTCATAACAGTGTTGTTTTGGCTATCCTGAGCTGAAAAAAAAGTCCAAATAATTTAAATTTAGCACATTTATCAGCAGGATGGATACCCACACTACCATAAATGAAAATATTTAAAAAGTGATTGTTTCAATTGAGTGAAAACACCAAATGTGTATTGTTTGTTTCTAAAAAGAAATAAAAAAAAACCCAACAAACAAAACCAACTATACCAAAAATCCAAGTCTTAAAAATGCAAATAATGGCAGTGACAGGAAATGCACTGAAGGTTTCTGGAGGCCATTTCTTTGAATTCATGTTTTCTCAGAAGCACATGACATCTTCTGGGGAGAGCTTTAAATTTACACATATTCAGGAATCAGTTCTACAGTTTTGAATACAAACTAACTTGAGTATAGGACAGAATGGGATTTTTGTTCTCAATAACTAAAAAATAATGCTGACAACCACATGAATAAAGGACTAAGAAGTTGAGAAAGTGGGATTTTGTATCAGAATGAAGCAGATTCCCAGAAATACCTGGAAAGTTTCGGGAAAGGGACATTTAGTGGGGAGGAACGACAGTGGAAGCATGAGAGAGATATCTGACTACCTAAGGACCACCAAGACATGCATGTCATAAAGTCACTCAAGTGTAACTAAAATGAGACAGAGTTAGACTTCTTTGGTTGGCTCTCAACATGTCACACACACACGTTTTACTACTGTTTTTGGGAGAGTGTTCAGGTAGTGGCTTATTCTGTTCTATTACAGAAACTCAAAAAACTTGACTCATTTCTTTAAAAACATTTAATGTGTTTTATCTTCTTAGTATGGATGTTTTGCTTGCATGGATGTGTGTCCACATGTGTATCTGCTGCCCAGTGAGTGTCATTAGACCTGAATCTTTGCTGATAGATACCAGTGATCCTTCATGTAAGTGCTTGAAATTAAACTGTGTCCTCTTCAAGAGAACCCTGTGTTTTTAACTGCTGATCCATTTCTGCAGCTCTTTCTCATATTAACTACAGCACAGTGAAAGCCACAAAGGCTTAAGTGATACCTTAGAGTTCGTTTTTGGGGACTCATCATGGCTAGGGAAGAATTTTCTTCATGATAATTTCTGTTGAGGAAAATAAAATATAAGCTGTTTGTTACATGGCACAAAATTAACTGGAAATAGGAAAATTAAACACTAATATTCTATTTTTTGAGAAAAGTTACCTAATTTCTATTTTCTTTAGTTTGCATTTTAATATAAAGTTTTATTGTAAAAGATTTTTAATATTTATTACTTAAAATTTTATTTATATTGGACTCTTGCATATTAGTATATACTTTATTAAATATTTCAAAGACAATCTGGCCAGGTACAGGATTATCAGACATATCCTTGCTCCTTAAAAGGCTTATAAAATATAACTGTTAATGTTCTAAAATATTTGACAGTTTCATAAATTTATATCATAAAACTTAATAATTTTAACTCCTAGTTGCCTCCCTTATCTCTTTCCCTTTATGACTAGAATTTATATTCTTAAGAATTCCACTTCCTACTATACACTGAATTATTTTCAGCATTTTTCAAGAGACAAGAGTAAAAGATTCAAGTGTTCCTTGTTTGTATTTCTATCTCCAATGTATACAATGGCACTTGTAACAGTAATGAAAATAATATATTTGTTTACACAGAATCATCAGTGGACTTTCCTAAAATAGACATGTCTAAGTTCTTAAAATCTTTTAAATGCCATATTTTGCTTTAAAGTGTTGAAGATTATCTATCTAACTGAAATATATCTTCATATATCAGGAAACTTAACTAACGATTAAAAGTTTGGTTATTACAGATGACTATCAATTAATCTATATTTCTTAACTATACATTACAGTTTTAAATGAGCTGCACGAACAAAATACCTTAAATAAGAGCTGAAATTTATATATACAGTGTAACAAAACTGACTTTAAATTTATATCAATAGAGCAAGATCCATACCAATGCAAAATATTCATCTCTATATCATATCACCCTTTTTATTTAAAGAATTGACTGTGACCTTTAATCACTTATAATCAATCCCCTTTAAATGAAAACAAACATTTATAAAGAATCATTTGGGGAATTTGGGCATAGTTTTCTCCAAACTGTTTCCTGCTTTTTGGGCAAAGTATTTTTAGGGTTCATTGAGAACGGTGGTCTTGTTCCAACAAACCACATTAGCCTGGAAGGAATCCAGAAGTTCTCATCCTCAGTGGAAACAAAAATAAAACCTCTTTTCCAAAGCAACATATCCTTAGGCCCAAATCTTGAAGGTAAGATAACTTAGCATCCCACAGAATAGAATGTCTCTCTAAAGTAAAAAAATTCAAAGAAAACACAAATATATATATATATATATATATATATATAAAATCATGACTTTCTGTGTATATTTATTCTTTAAATGGCTTATTTTTCCTTACTCCTTTAATCTATGACTGTATGTACTCTATTATGTTTACTATCTCTTTAAAATTATTTACTTCTTTATTTTACCTTCCATATTCTTTTATTTTTTTATTCAAAAAATATTACATTTCCTCCCCTCCTCCCAGTCCCCTCCCATTTCCCCCACCCCTCCTCCCTCCCCCTGCTTCCTTAAAAGAGGGCATGGTACCCTGCCCTGTGGGAAGTCCAAGGCCCTCCCCCCTCCATCCTGGCCTAGGAAGGTGTGCATCCAAATAGACTAGGTTCCCAAAAAGATAACACATACAGTCCTAGTGTCATTGTTGATGGCTTCTCAGTCATCCCCCATTGGCAGCCACATTCAGAGAGTCTGGTTTGATCTTATGCTCCTTCAGTCCCAGTCTAGCTGGATTTGGTGAGCTCCCATTAGTTCAGGAACACTGTCTCAGTGGGTGGACCAGCCCCTCATTGTCCTAACTTCCTTGCTTATCTTCTCCCACCTTCTGCTCTTTGACTGGACCTTGGGAGATCAGTCCATTGCTCTGATGTGAATATGGGTCTCTGTCTCTATCTCCATCCATCGGATGAAATTTCTATGGTGGTGATCAAGATATTCATCAATGTGACTAGCTGGGGACATCCCCGTGGACACCTGGGATCCCCTCTAGAGCCAAATATCTTGCCAGTCCTAAAATGACTCCCTTAATGTAGATATCTTATTCCCTTCTCCAATATCCACCTTTCCTCCAACTCCCCCAAGCTCTCCCCAATCCTTCCCTTCCCCCACTCTCCTACCCCCACCTCTATCCCTGCCCCCGAGCTTCGAACTTTTGCCTGGCGATCTTGTTTACTTCCAATTACCAGGAGAATCTAACTGTGGAATATATACACATTA
>PVIU01008824.1:0-80413 GCA_004026605.1 Ondatra zibethicus
CCCCCCACCCCTCCTCCCTCCCCCTTCTTCCTTGAAAGAGGGCATGGTGCCCTGCCCTGTTGGAAGTCCAAGGCCCACCCCCATCCCTCCTGGCCTAGGAAGGAGTGCATTCAAAAAGACTCGGTTCTCAAAAAGTTAATACATGCAGAAGAGATAGGTCCTGGTGTCATTGTTTGTGGGTTCTCCATCTGCCAACTTAGCAATATAAGATTTTTTTTTCTTTGAAACACTCTTTGAGTGCAGAGAGAATGATCAGCACCAATTCATTCGGGCACAAGGAAGTAATAAGGGTCAGAGAGAATAGATCCTGAAGGAAAACATGCATTAGAGTAACTTAGTGACTGTTTGGATTTGAGTCCAATCAAACTTATAATACCTTGTTCCGCATCTGGGGAGAAATGAAAGTATCTTTTTTCTAGTTTTAGCTGGAAGAGTAGTAAGAACAGGAAATGATATGGTAAGGGGAGGCTTGGGTTAATTAATGTGCAAAAAGATGTTTGTTTATCACCATTATAAACCTTATAAAGACAAAAGACTCTTTTGCAGGATCTAAATATTTGCTCTTATAACATTCTTATTATAACAGTATTCCTTTTTCTAATTGAAATGGAATATAATCAAGGCATTGGTTACAAATGAAATTCAAGAATATGGAAAGCATTTGTAAATGAAGGAGAAACTGTGTGGCAGCAATTAACGTACACAGGAAAACTTATCTAGAATTTTACTTCTTTCTATTATTCAGAAATACTCCTCTTTTAACAAAAAACTCTTAGAATCTTAAATTAAAACAGAATTCTATCAAGTTATTTCAGAGAAAAGTGAAGGTAAAAATGCAATTTTGTAGATGTATGGTTTATGTAGTTATTATTTGTGAGTAATGGCTATCTGAGGAACCCCTAGGATTTCAGGATGTGTGGGCATTGGTCTTAGAATAGGGAATTCTAAATGGAAATGATATCTATTTTTTTATCAGGCCACAAATGTCTAGTTATTGGAATAAGCAGATAGCTGCCTGCCACTAAAGAGATAGACAGGGCTAATGTGCTATTTGTAAAAGGCACTAGTATTCTGGAGGCAAATGCTTGTGGCAGTCTTCATTAGGAAATAAATGCATTGGATTGGTTTGAACAGTTTTGAAAGCAAACGTGCTGTCTATGTGATCTATTTGAGGCTTTAATGCAAGTGTCCTGGGTTAAATAATGTATTTTTCTTACAGAAAATATTTGAATTACTTTTGAAGATTTAACATATCTTTCTTCTCACATTTGAACAGCAATCTAGATACATTTAACACATCTATTTTTGTGCAGCCTTTTATTTAACCTCCAAATGCCCTTATCTTTTATTCATTTAAACATATATCCATAAAGATCTTGTGCAGTGATTGTGTTTTTAGTAGTCTTTTCCCATGGCACTTTACTCTAAACCCATTTTCACATGTATAACTATATATTTTTATAGATCTTTCACTCAATTGGAAGATTTCAAAAGGAAGGGCTAATTTATTCTTATTTCTTTGCTGAGTTGTTGCTGCAAATGCTACAAAAAATATGAGCATTGAATAAGCAAGAGGTAAATGAACTGATGAACAAAGAAAAGCAAAAATAATATTTATGGGCTGGAGAGATGGCTCTATGATTGAAAGTACTTTCTTTTCTTAGAAAGAACCTGAGCTTTGTTCTCAGAACCCATTCACATCATGTATCACAACCATCAGTAACTCCAGTTCCAGGGGAACCGAATAACATCTTGTGATTTCCATAGGCATCATCCATGCATGTAGGCAAGCATATGTGCACATAAAATAAAAATAAATAAGCTTTAAATAGTAGTTATATGTTGAAACACTTAAATACTGTAAGTTTATTAATTATTATACTACTAAATATTTTCCAGTATTTAAATTTTTTGGTGTTATGAACAATAAGAAGAGAAAAGGGGAGTTAAAGGTATTGATGAAGATAAACTGAATTTAGGTTATCATTGAATATATACATGAGTGCACAGTGGGTTAAGATACTGTTTATTCCTTCACTGTGTTTAGGTATTGACCACAGACAAACTAATTGCAGCCAAAATGTTCAAAACTTGAATTGTTTAATAATAATTCCCCAGTTTTGATAATTTCTGAAACCTACCTCAGTGAATCAACTTAGCAACATATCTATAACATGGGAATATTTTAATTTATTCCAGAGTTACAAAGATGAAAACTTCAAGTATGTAAACAAGTGAAATATTAAAAGATCATGATATGCCATCATGATTACAAGTAGGATATCTTGCTTAAACAGATTGTTCCACATTGGGGCGAAATTTCACTACACTGAGGCTCAAACAATTTGAGAGGACTTCATGATGTAAATACATCCTATAATTGTTTACCTTGCACTGGAGACATATCAAGGGCATATGGGCTATTTTCTCTGTCCTTTGTTCCAGTAGCTATGGGTAGTGTTTGCCCTTTACCAGAACCATATCAGTGATATGCTATGCTATGCAAGTCTGAGCTTGCATCCGTGGTCTACAGCACATCTGCCCAGGACCTCTGGCTTTAATGGTTTGTATTGAGAAGTCGGATGTAATTCTGATAGGTCTATGTTTATATGTTACTTGCCCTTTTCCTTTGCAGCTCTTAATATTCTTCCTTTATTTTGTATATTTTGTGTTTTGTTATTATATGGCGAGGGGATTTTTTTTTTGATCTGGTCTATTTGGTGTTCTTTAAGCTTCTTTTACGTTCATCCTTCTTTAGGTTGTGAAAGTTTTCTTCTATGATTTTGTTGAATATATTTTCTGTGCCTTTGAGCTGGAGTTCTCTTTCTTCTATACATATTATTCTTTTCATGGTGTCCAAGGTTTCCTGGATGTTCTGTGTTAAGATTTTTTTTGAATTTAATGTTTTCTTTGACCAGTTAATTATTTCCTCTATAATATCTTCAACCCCTGAGATTCTCTCTTCCATCTCTTGTATTCTGTTGGTTATGCTTGCCTCTGCATTTCCCATTTGTTTACCCAGATTTTCCATATCCAGAATTTCCTCTGTTTGTGTTTTCTTTATTGACTCTTTTTCAGATTTCAGGTTTGGAACTGTTTGTTTCACCTGTTTGATTGTTTTTTCTTGGTTTTCTTTGAGAGAGCTATTAATTTCTTCCAATTTTTTGTTTGTCTTTTCCTCCATTTCTTTAAGCGAGTTTTAAATTTCCTCCTTAAAGGGCTCCATCATCTTCATAAAGTTACATTTAAAATCCTTTTTCTTCTGCTTCTTTTGGGTTAGAATGATTAAGTCTTCCTGGTGTATGACTGCTGGGTTCTGGTATTTAGGTTATTGGATGAATTCTTGCATTGGCACCTACCCATTTCTTCCTTTGATTGATGCCAGCAGTATCTCTTGGTCCAATCCTTGCAGTGGCTGTCTGTGTCTTTGGAAATGTTCTTGGTCTGCTTTGTACTGTTACTGTCTGTGTCTCAGGGGTATTGGAGCAGCCTATCTGCAGGAAACTCACCTGCTGGCTGGCTATAGAAGCCAAGGGAGTTGGGGGAGGGGCCCAGGGGTTTTGCCCTAGTATGCAGGTCCTAGAGAGTGTGGTGTCCTGCTGGGTCACTCACCTCTTGTTCCTCTCTGTGTAGCAGCATGCTGTTTTAGAGTTACACTGAGGTTGCAGGGGGATAGGAGGGTTTCAGGTAGGACAGGACTTGTAGCTTGCAGGGTCTAAATGTCAGGATGGGGTAATGGAGCAGCCTACCTGCAGGAAACTTTCTTGCTGGCTGGCTAGAGAAGCCAAGGCAGGTTGGGAAGGGGTCCAGGTATGGAGGGCCTAGGGAGTGTGGTGTCCGGTCAAGTGTCTGGTCACTCACCTTTTGGTCTTCTTTGTGTAGCAGCAGACTGTGTTTCAGAGCTCCACTGAGGTTGCGGGGATGGAGAGGATAAGCAAGTTTGGGGCAAGGTGGAATTTCAGGGTCCAATGGTCAGGGTGGGGATAATAAAGCCGCCTATCTGCAGGAAACCCCTGCAGGCTCAAGGTTAACTTTTTGTACTGAGAATAGTTCTAAATTCGATTATATTTAAAGGTTGTTTATTGATTGTGTGTGTGTGTGTGTGTGTGTGTGTGTGTGTGCGCGCGCATCAATGAGTTATCCTTGTAGAAGTGATACAAAACACAGTGAACTTATGGGATGTGAAATCCTTCATCAGGCAAAAAGAAGAGAAGTATCAAGATAATAGTGAAATATGGTTTCAAAAAATTCCCAGATTAAAGACTCAAGTCTCTAACAGTGACACAAAGAAACCTTCTTACTTCCCTATTATGGCAAAGGAGATCTAATGAGGATCCTCTACAATCCTATTTGTAAGGAGATAGAGTTGAATGTTTAAGCGCCCCATGAAAGAGAAGAAAAATGTCCATGAGGAAACATAGCAGTGGGAGATCAACAGCAATACAAATGACTGACTGTGTGATTGACAGCCTGAGAATAATGAACTCAGCTGCCTGTGAAGCTTTGCAAGTTACTACAATCGTGCAAATAGCCCCTCTGATATTATCTGCCATGATTAGAATCCAAGCAAAGACATTAGTTTATTCTCCTTTGTGAAAACAAAAGGCAACTTTGAAATAAAGCATCAGCTGCCTCTTGCAGATTTGGTAATAGAACTCACTTTCTCCTCTGACAGACAAAATATTCATCATTTTAATTTGTCTAAGAGGAGAAATAAGGTGCTAATTGCTTTTACAATAGCTGGAACTGCTCACTTCAAACTATTATTAGTCATTTTCCAACAATGACAACTCGAAACATTTTGAATGTTTCTTTTGTAGTTAAACAGAGGTATAGAGTGTTCATTGTTATTACAAGTGTAGCCAGATTAAATATGGTTTAACATACCAATGGAAACAGACAATGCTGTGAGATATCTATATCTGCATAGTTGAGCATCACAAAGTCTTTGCTTTAATCGGTGACTTTCTTCCCGAAATGGCAAAGGTTAAATAGTAATATTTTGAATCCACTGTGTGAATTAAATTTCTTATTTTCAAAGAGAAAAATGTTTAGCATCAGGTCTGGCCTGATGTGTCTGTACGTTCATGAGAAGGGGAATGTAAGCTGAAGAAATAAAAAGGCAAGAGACAAAAGTTAGAGTTGGGATGGCTTCCAGTGAAAAGCCCCAACTGTATTGCTTGCAGTCATTATATACCCCAATCAAAAGGGGAGGGGAAAAGACTTCCATGATACAAAGAACAAGCAAGTGTAATTACCTCCTTACATCTCAAAACACCATACCCTAAATCAAAACATCTGTTGTCTGCCCTTTGAAGAATAAGGCATCCAGTAGCCATATCCTTGGTCAAACATCTTCTTATTTGTCCGTAAGGAGCAATAATAGGTCTGAACTCTCTGACTTTTAGCCATGATGGAACAAATACAAAACTGTTGGCCCTCATAGTTTAGATAAAACAGTGCCTATTTATTGCAAGATGATAATTTCATTTACACATAAAACTGGTTTATTTATCTTTCATAACATTTTCTTGTCATAAAATGAATTTGTCTATGTGGAAAAAATTGACAAAAAATTTTGATAGCCAATAAGAAATAACTTTCCTATCAGTGAAAAAAATAAAAATATTTTACAAATAGTCTCCTAATCTCTGAACGAAGAGAAAAGACAAGAAATATCCAACTTGTAAATCTTGAACATTTTTCTTCTGAGAAATTCCATTTGTTTCATACACTATAGTTTCATAATTTTCTACTATAAAATTAATAGAAATTATTTCCCTAAATCTTAATTGCTAAGATTCCAGGAAATTGGTACTAAGGATCAATGGAGGCTTTGAAAATAATTTTCACAATCTCAGTATAAATCATTAAAAGTTAAGGTATAATAGTACAGAGTGAAAATAAAATTTGGGGTTGAATCTGATAAGAATGTCAACTGGTTAAGGAACTGTTAAGGTCTTATTTAGCTAGCCAGGTTGTCATAGCCGTAGATTCCCTGTTGTAGGTAGAAGGCACAATCTCACAGGAAAGTTACTGGTCCTCAGGATATTATAATCTTTCTGTCCATCTTCCATGACGTATCTGAGTCTTACATGAAGGAGTTGTGTATAGACATATTACTGGGAATGAGTATCCCAAGATCAGTTTTCTCTGTATTTTGACCAGCTGTGATTTTATGTAATGGTTTCCTTCTGTTACAAAAAGAAACTTCTGTGATGAGGATTAGTTTTACACTTGCCTGTAGGTATAACATAAATATTTAGAATGAAGTTAGGAATCATACTGGTTTAGGAAAGTAGCAGTAGAAGATTCTCCTTTAAGTTCCATTACCTAGCCAGCCTTGTATTTGGCTAGTTTCATAGTACCAGACATGATTTCTATCCTGTGAAGGAAGACTAATTAGACAGCTATGCCACTATTGCACCATAAGGAACATTTTGCCATACTGTTGAGTATTATGGTTCATAGGCATCACAGATAGGTAGACATGTTGTTGTTTGTTTGTCTCCCTTAGTACCTTCCAGTATAAGAAGTCTAGTTTTCAGAAACGAGCCTTTCTGAGCAGATCTAGTTCAAATCTAGTAGGTACTGTGTCCAGTGTTTGGTGTCTTAGAAATCCAGACTTTCCTTGAAGGAAAAAAGTTCAATAGCAGCACCTTTGTTGTTTATGGATTCTCCAGGTATCCCCTGACCAACAACTTGAATGATGGCTTTCCATGCTTTATTCTTGTTCTTCTTTGTTAGATAGTCTAGGATTTGTGGGTGAAGAACTTCACACCAAATTCTGTAACTTCACTTAAATATATATATATACATGTACATTTATATGTGTGTTATTTATAAATTTGATAAGTGTAAATCATTTTTGCCATCGTTAGTGTAGCTTATCCTTCTGTGCTGAGCATGGTGTTACATGTATGTAATACCAGTGCTTCAGACATTAATAAAGGAAGATAGCTTAAGATCAGGAATTTGATACCAATATATACTGAATAATATACTGATTTGACTTAAGAAAAGTAAAATGTTTTAGCCTGACGAGCTCAGGAGCTCTACAAATGCAAGCTATGAAGGACATGCACAGCAGTTCCAAGTATCACTCTCAGATCATGGACCTTCTTGGCAACTGGGTTTACTTCACTCACACAACTTTTTCTATTAAGCTCAGAAAGTTACTGAAGAGACAGATCATTTCTTTTCAAATGCTCTTTGTTTAAGGAGTACTTCTAGGATTGAATTTCTAATTCAGATAGAAACTCAAGTCTTTTGAATATAATTATGAAACGAAATTAAAAATTGTCCAATTTATTTTCTGTTTTGAGATCCCTGGGAAAACTACATTTATAGCTAAGCATTTGTTGGTTTTTTTTTAATGTTAATGTTTTTAAGCTTGTTAGTAAGGAGAGCTGCAGTGAAATTGCTTCTAATTAATATGGCGCTCCTTCTGCCACAGGACTTTGTTATTGCAGAGAAGGAACCTGACTGGTTAAATCTCTGAAACAAAAGTCCAGATTTGCTCAGTATATTAAACTCATTTATGATTTAATATTATGAATAATACTTAAGGAAATTAAATATCCCTATATAATTATTAACTAATTAGTACAATTTTATGTGCTTACAATATTTGTTTCTTAAAAACTCTTAAGTGATCCCCGATAGGCTTGGCAACCCATGGTAGCCCAAAACAACAAGTAATCTGAGTGAATGCTAAGGTCCAAAATGAGTTTTACAATTTAAATGTGCAAAATTGTGGGGAACATTGATACAAGTTCAATATAAAAGGATGCCATAGTGTCACATTTAGAGATAACTTTAAAATGCTTTTGCTGGTTGCAAAGCAATACACGCTCACAGTAGAAACACAGAGAAAGTGCTTGTGAAAGATAGATTGCTTGGGTTATACACTATAATCAAGAAGGACGAAGATGAAGTGGGAGTTCTAGTTGTATTTATACTTGTTTGAAGAAAAGAAGATGTGAAACCAACATTATAAAAAAATTTTTAACTTTATTATATCTTTATATAGCGTTAGAATTTATCTTCTCTAATTTTGAGTTACTTTTAAATTTAAATAAAACCTTTGGAATATCTATAAACCAACCTCATTCAGCATGCTAGTATTTAAACTGTTGTATGAATATTAAAATACATGTTTTGTTAAAGTTTACAATTATTAATGTGATGTTTTTCTTATAACATTATATAATACATATCTCATAATAAATATTTTAAATACTATGTATTTATTATCTTCAATATCACAGTGTACTATAGGTATTAGAATGCCTAGCAAGTTAATGTTTTTTTCTTAATCACAACCTAAATTAAATATTCCTATGGTGCTTTAAATTTTACCAGTGTCCTATATAAATTTTATATCAAATTAAACTCCAAATAACCAGTTTAAAATTGTGAATAATGAAATAGGTGAAAATCTCACATTACTTTTTTCATTTGATCACCAAAATTGAAGGCATTCTCTATGTTTGAGTTTAGAAAAATGCCTGAGGCTCATTTAATTCACTTGTAATAAAATGGTCTTGGAAATGAGGTAGAAGTTCATTATAAACAGAGACCTCAGGGCTCTGGAGACATCACACACCGTAAGAGAGACCACAGGTAAAATAAGAAGGCAAGTCAGAAGGCAGAATATACAGAAATTAGGGTGATGGTTTCTGTCATGAGGAAAGAGCATGGAAGGTGGGCTAGTTTAGGACTGCCTAAAACATAAGGCCTTAATTTGTTGCCTGATGGAGGAATTAGAGGATCAGTAGTGGCTTAGGGCTTGCCTGAGAGTTCTACAGAGGATTTTAAATTTGAAATAGAAGCTTTCTTGGGAACTGCTATATCTGGAACTGGAATTAGCCTGGGGTTATAAACACCAAGTATCTCAAAGTACATCTCAGAGAATAAAATTATATTGGTAATATGAATAAGTATTAAATATGATAATCATGAAAAGAATTTGTTTATTCGGTTATTGGAAAATATCTGCTGAATATAAGTCAGATAGTTTGGAGAAAACTAGAAAGAAAATAATAACTCCATCGCTTTATTCCTTAATGAAAAAATAAAAGCAAAAAAAAACCATAAAATCTCTACTGTCTTACTGTCTGTCTCTGAGTTCTTCATGTCTTCAATTTTCTAACTTAGTTCAAGTACTTTGATTTTCTCACACCCCACTTTCTACTGGTATCTCTGCTAATCCTAACCTCTTCCCATTCCTATTCATTTATAAAATATATATTTATTCCCCCAGCACACTGCATGGAATTGTTTAGCTCTTAATGTGATTTTGCAATGAGCTTTCTTAGTGACCTCAATTTCATAAAATGGTTTCTTAATTTACTTCTTTTTTATTACTCTTTCTGTTTTCTAATATTCTTTGTCATAATGTAGTGGCAAAACTGTGTGTTTTTCTAAGACTTTTGATCTTTTCCTTCTGTCATAGTTAAAGAAAATGGTCATTCTATTGAACCAAGTTTAGAACCAAAAGAAATTCCTATTTAACTTTAGACTTCAAGTCCAAGAGGAAAAAGTAGATGTGACTACCACTAACATCTAATATAAAATGACATGTAAATATGAAAATGATATGTAAAATGATATGTAAAATGCTTCCTAATATAAAATGATATAGTAAAATTATATATATGAAGTCTTCATGATCTTGTATTCAGTGACAGTTCACAAAATAGACTCCACATTTTCAACAAATTTTATACTCATGAAACTATGACACGAGACACAGGTATCATTATGTATGTCTGTACCCCCCTAATGTTTGTGTCAAACTGTGTGTTGAGTGCATATGAATAATCTGTATATACAATTTAATATGTTTGTATGCATGTTTTAATTTTATTTTAGTCATAAAAATACTGAAACCATGACCTTAGCTCACAAGTAACACCCAGTTCTTCCAACATCCTCATTCATTCTTTTACCATTCTTTGTAACCCACCTCAATCTTCTACTCTACTGTTTTATGTATTCCTACTATTCACCCTCAGTAGTCTCACCTTCCCACTTGCAGCATGAATTTAATGGTACTAATAATAAAAACACAAAGCCAATATAGTAGTTAATGCTAAAGATCAGAGAAACAGAATGGTCAGACACTGGAAAGTTATTTTACCTATTCCAGTGCTCAGACCAAAGGGATTAATCTGTCCTCAGCTTGTCTCCTAAACCTTCATCTACTGACTGCAGAGGTGATCCTCAGACTGCAACTGCCTCCACCAAACTTCAGACTGCAAATGTATCCACCAAACTTTACATTGCACTGAGCTCATATCTCCTTCTGCCTTATATTCCTCTGTCCACCCAGCCATATCACTCCTGTCTCTACCTCCCTAGTGCTGGGATTAAAGGTGTGTGATCCCAAGTGCTGGGATCACTTTTGTGTGAGCTCTGTTTCTCTTTTAGACAGATTCAGTCTTGTGTAGCTCAAGGTGGCCTTGAACTAACAGAGATCCCTTTGCCTCTGTCTCCCAAATCGTGACATTAAAGGTGTGTGCCACCACTCCCTGGCCTCTAGTGGCTTAGCTTTGGACTCTGATCTTCAAGCAAGCTTTATTTGTTAAAATGTAAACAAAATATCACTACACCCCTTTCATGTTGTAATGATTCCCAACTTTTTTAAAAAAGCTCCTTTTCTTGTATCATCGTTCCCTTTCTAGTTTCATAACCAGCATCCTAATTTATTCCCACATATTTGTACAAATATAGCCATTAAATATTATAATCTGCTTGTGACAGAAAGTGTTAGCCTTTTGTGCTCTGAATTCCCACACTTAACATAATGTGACTATGGATTTGAGAAAGTCTTACTGTATAGGCCAGACTGGCCTCAAATTCCATTGTAGCTTATCTGACAGAAAGGACAATTATACAGGAAACAAGCCCCTGAAATAATACTGTATGGAACATACTCTTATTTTTTTTTTTCAGAGAAGATCACAGATGTATACAAGATCTAATGAATTTCTTTTTTACAAATGCAGTATTAAACAACGGTTATCGTCTTCAGAAGACTAAACTATTTATATTTGGGGGGAAGGATAAGGAATAAAGTTATGAAGTAATAATATACATATATTTATTCTTGAATTCCAGATGAAATTTAATATAATATTTGATTTTAATGTTGTTCAAATTTAACATATTATTTTTGAAAATAAAGTGCTGAATGACAAGTGAGAACAAGTAATGATCAAAGCAGCCTGAAAATAGGCAGTTTACCCTGCAGAAGAAAACAATATGTGAGCTCCTGGGATGGTACAGTAGATTCCTAGAACTTTCATTAATAAACACATTGGAGTAGATAGCACCAAACTCTTAAAATGTGAGGAAATGGATCACAGTCATATTCCTGCTGGTTATGTTTTAGCTATATCTAGAAAACAGCCTCTACCTTGAATGGACCTTGTCTATCATGAGTCTAAGAGGTCCTACCCCACCCTCATCACCTCACCATTCACGGTTCCCTCAGTGAGATGCACAGTGAATCAAGATTACGCCTAATTACTGAAATAATTAGAAAGGGAGGGGAGCCTTCTAAGGGAATTTAGTTGCAGGAAATGAAGTAATAGATTATGAAAATATTTGCAAAAACAAAATTTTATGGGTGATTCGGGCATGGGAGATAGCTGCTCTGACTCTTTTTACTGTGACTAATTGAACCCCTGAGAAAGACATGTTGCATTTTGAGAAGATATGTGATTCTGTCACTTGAGTCTATTTATTGACATAGTATTTCAGTGAGCATTCACTCAGTGGCTTGGAAATAGGAATAAATCTCCAAATGTATACTCTTTTCTTTCTCCCTGTTAGCCTAATGGCACATAAACTGACAGAAAATGGCTTTAAGAATTTTTATGTACTGTCTCACTTAACAAATTTTTCTCTATGCCATTAACCTCAGATTCTAAAAACATTCTGCTTTTAAACACAAAAGACTTGTTTGCAAATTGCATAATCATATGCAATTTTATAAAATTTAAAGGAAATTCATTGTATTCCTGCATAGCTCATACATGAAGGGATTTCTTGCTTACCCACTGTACAGACAAAGATTTTTCAGAAGAAAATATGGTCTTGTAATTGTCATCCTTTTATCTCTGAGCTAACAAATTATATTCTGACAGTGTTAAAGGACATTTTTTTTATTTTAGGAAGAGCCCTAAGCTGACATCAATATGCTCACAAAAGAATAAAGTAAAACCAGTGACAATATTCATTTGACATTGTGGGTGAAAAATGGCAGGAATACATTTGTATTCAAATAAATTGTTCAATTTAATCTGAAATATGTATCTTAGATGTACTAAGTTTATTTTTCATATTTATATACGTAATCCATCTCAAAATAATGGAATAATACCTATAACTCCCTCCTTACTTAAAAAGCCATATAGAGTCTGGAAGTACGGTTCAGTGGCAGAGTACTTGCCTAATGGGCAGGCCCAGGTTTTGGTTATCTGCAATGTAACTTGAAAATGTATAATAATCTGAAATTCTGGGATCAGGATATCACATCCCAAAGTGATTATGAAAAATAACCAACCAAAAAAAATTCAGATTCACACATAGTTTAAAGACATCCTATGTTGTTTGAGTGTTTTCCTCAGAAAAGAACCAGCCATGCATTGGAAAGATTTGCTCAAAAGAGTACAATGTAATGATGAGGCTGTTCTTTACATTGCTGTTTAGTATGGTAGCTACTAGCAAGATGGAACCACGGGGCACTTGAGTCTCTCGAGAACAATCAAACAACTTAAATTTTATGCCTTTAACATTTAAGTTAAAATTGAATTTATTTGATCTACACAACTCTAGAATAAAGAAAAGATACACACACTAGACCCGACACATCCTAAAATAAAATTTCTTCTGTGGACTACTGAGGAATGCTTGAGTAACACACAATCCCTATAATTGGGTAACATCATGTCTGGTGGGAACTTCATTTAACCTATAGTGGAGAGTCTCCAATTGCTTATGAGTGTTCACTGAATCTCAGGCAAATGTCTCCTACTCTTAAGTCAGAATTTAATGTCACATTTTTACTTCTTTAGCAGTTTGAGGGGCCATTTAAGATTTACTCAGAGATCTGAAAAGAGAGAAAGCTTAAGAACTCTTCATTTGTGCCAGTTTGCACTCTAATTTTTCAGGGCATGTCTTGCCATGTTTTGTCACTGCTCAGGGGGTCAGCTCCCTCACCATCTCAGCCCATTCCCTTCCTCTCAATTCTTCCGATATGCCTCTGTCCACAGGACCTAAACCATTCTGTCTCTCTCTCTCCCATAAAACACCAAACCATACCTCTGCTAACTTCAATAGTGCCCATCTTTCTGGTGCTACAAGATACCAGGTGGGTCTGTGTTTTCTCCTCAGAGCCCACAGTGGATAACCCCAGGCCTGTGTGTGGGTCTCCTTGTCCCAGTCAGGTTGCCATGATGTGGTGCTCATTCATGCTTCCTCATCACAAAGAGATCATTTTCATGCCCAACTGCCTAGTGCCTTGGGATCCTGGTTGGTGCATTTGGCTGATGGCATGGGATCTGGGATTCTCTCGTCTTAGTAATATTTTATATTCACTTGTATGGTGGATAGAAAGAAAATGGCCCTCAAAGGGAGCTGCACTATTAGGAGATGTGACCTTGTTGGGGGTTAGGTATGGTCTTGATGGATGAAGTATGTCACTGTAGAGGAGGGCTTTGAGATCTCATATATTGTCAAGCCACGGCCAGTGAGACTGGTCACTTCTTATAGTGACTTAGTGTTATGATATAAGAACTCTAAGCTCCTTCTCCAGCACCATGTCTTTCTGCATGCTGGTTTGCTTCTGGTCATGACAATAACAGACTAAACCTCTGAAACCATAAGGACGCGCAATGAAATGTTTTCCTTTATAAGAGTTGTTGTCTTTTCGCAGCAATAGAAACCCTAACTAAGACACTTGTAACAAACTACTTTAGGATTTGAACCTCTGCATGGAATGGGTAGAGATGCCCCCTGCCCAGAACCAAGGTTATGGATTGACACACCCCAATATGCACCCCATCCGTGATCTGCTGGAACATATCAAGGGACCAGTCCCAGAGACCCAAAACTTTAGGATTTTCACCACACATTGCAACAGCAGGATAACCCAGAGGAGGAGTTCCAGTGAGGGCTCAGCATCAGCAGTGTGGCAGATACCAGAGGCCTTGAAACAAATCAATGACTCTCTGCAATGAACACTTGCAAGTAAAGATATATGGATAAAAAGGCTTACTGCATAACTCACTACGTCACAATACAGCTTCCATGATGAGATTCTTCCCTCCCCATTTTTCTTTTCTTTTTTCTCTTAAATTTTTTTGGTGAGGGTGAGCTGCAAGGGCAGAGGGTGGATATGCAGGAGGAACAGGAAATGGATGGGATCAAGATGCATAATGTGAAAGACACAAAGAATAAATGAAAAGAAACTTTAAAAAAGCTTTAAACCCGATATTTGTAATATTTCCTAGACCATCAGATATGGGTTACACTTACATTTTTGAGAAGCAGTCTTTAAAAAGAAATGATATGTTATATACAGTAATTAACATATGTTATGTCCAGTAAATAAATAGAAAATATAAATATGAAAACAAATTGGTAAAATTCTGTTTTTGCTTTTGCCCATTTTTCAGGAGCTTTGTATATTGATTGAGTGTTTATGTGATTACATGCTATAGAATAAAGATTGTTCCTGGATACACATAATTATTATACATAAAAATGTATCTCATTTGAAAAAAATTCTCAAGTGCTCCAGATCACTTACTTGAGTACTTAATTATTTTAAGTAGAGTTTGTATCTAAAATCATATAACCTTATTCATAAAACTCAAAAATTCAAAAATATTTTCAGGTCTCTAATCTGGGTTTCTTCTCCTTTCTCTATTTCTATTATTCTTAGCTCTTTTCATAGTCTTTCAGATTTCCTGCATGTATTGTGTCAGAAATTTTTAGATTTAACATTTTATTTGACCAATATGTCCAATTCCTCTATCATGTCTTCAACACTAGAGATTCTCTCTTCCATCTCTTGCATTCTGTTACTGAGGCTTGCCTATGACATTCCTGTCTGAGTTCCTAAATTTTTCATTTTTAGCATTCCCTTAGTTTGTGTTGTCTTTATTGATTCTATTTCGGTTTTTATGGCTTGAACAGTTTTATTCATTTCCACGCAGTGTTTGTTTGGGTTTTCCTGGATTTCTTAAAATGGATTTATTCGTTTCTTCTTTAAAAACCTCTATCATATACACACAGACAGTTTTAAGGTCTCTTTCTTGTGCTTCAGGCCTTCTCTGGTCGGGTGGCTGGGCTCTAGTGAAGACATACTGTCCTGGACGTTATTGACTGTGATTTTACACTGGAATCTAGACATCTGGGATTGGGGCGATTACAGGTCTAGATGCTGACATTTGGTTTTGTTCCTGGGTTTCTGTTTGCTTTCTGGATTTTAGGAGAATGTGATGGCTGTGTGCTACCTGATAGGATATTTTCTGTGGACCGGTTTCCCTGGCCTTTTCATCTGATGTGTTCTTGAGAATGCCTGATGCTGCTGGAGGCTAGAATAGTAGGATTGGTTGTGGGAAGCAAAGTTGATGCTCTTTGTGAACATCACAAAGATTTAGGATGGTGTCAGAGATGTAAGGGAGACTGCAGCAGGTCTTGTGCTACAGAGATGGGAATGAGACTGGGGGATTTGATCTGGGAGAGCAGGAGGAGAAGTGAAGATCTGCAGTCAGGCTCATGGTTTCTTTGGGCATCACATCCAACTGTAATTATCACTAGCGTAAATGTTAGGTCAGGAACAAGGGGTAGATGGTGTCACCATGTGTTAGCTATGTCATATGTCTAAATCAATTAAAATTTGGGTAACTTTCCCTTAAAAATGTTCAATATTTATGTTTCTCCTGTCATCAGTTCTCTGCCTTTAGAGTCGAACATGATAATGAACACATCTTTAATTCCTGAAATCAGGAAAGACAAGAGTATCAAGCATGTAAAACCAGCAAAATTTATAAAACAAATTTGAGCCCTAGTATTAAAAAAAAATAATAAATATGCAAACAATTTTCTTTTTACCTGTTTATCAGGACCTTAATATATTGCTTGCCTCTTTATGCAATCTATGCTATAAAAAAGAGACAGCTCTTGGAACCTCATAATTACTATAACTATACTATTTTCTTCCAAATGCCTTTATTAGTTCTGGCATAGCAATAAAAGAATGGATGTATCAGCTCAACACATCTAGAGTCATTTGTGGAAAGGAAACCTCAACTGAAAAATTAATCTCACCAGACTGAACTGTCGGCATGGCTGTAGTACATTTTCTTAATTGGTGATTGGTATGGGATGTCCCAGCTAACTGTATGCAGTGCTACCACTGAGTTAGTGGTTCTACATGATAGAAGAAAGCAGACAGAAGAAGCCACAGGGAGCAAGCCAGTCAGTAGCAATCCTCCACAGCATCTTATTCAGTTTCTTTCTCAGATCCCTGCCCTAATATTCCCCAGTTATAAGCGTGTGACCCGACCTGAGCGTTGTTAGCTGACAAAAAAAAAATCTATCCTCTCCAAGTTACTTTTGGTCAAGGTATTTTTTTTATGACAGCAGCAAAAGCCTAGATAAAACAATTTGTCTTGTTTTTCAACTTATATATTCAAGTCTTCAATACTTTTTTTTGCAACTGTTCCTCTTTTCAACTTTCTAAATCACCCTGTGATTTGACCCCTTTCCAGTTGTTTGTTACTTCACTGTTAGATACAATCTCTCTACAAAAATATAGATTTTGGTCTTTATCTTTTCTTTTCCTCATGAACTCGCATTACTCAAAGTACTAGAACCAGTATTAAAAGATCCTATTGTTAGATAAAAATAATGAAAGAAAAAAATACTTATTATTTTCAGTTCTGTCCAAATGAAATAATAGACAAAGAATATTACCATTGATTTCCAGTGAAGGCAAAAGCAGTAAACCAATTATAATCTTGACACTTGTGATCTGTAACCTTATTTCATTACCATTACAGAAGTACTTATTTTTTTATTATTATATGTATGGGAAGAAATTAAGAATAGGATAGGCTATATCAGACAGGGAAATGCTAGTGAACCTGTTCTCCTAATCTATTTCCAACTGTAATAAAGCTAATTTGCATTTAAGTAGCTTCTGAGACCTCTAAGATCACTACCCTGTAGAGCACTGTCTTAGCTACTTTTCCTATTGTGACAAAGTACCCTGACAAAAGCGATTTTTGGAAGGGTTTGTCCCACTGTTGAAAGGTACTGTGCATGACAGCAGGTGCTTGCATCAGCTGCTCACATGGAGCTGGCAGTAAGGCAGAAAAGAACAAGGAAGGCTGGGGCGCAGCTAACTCTCCTCTAGTCCCATCCCAGAGAATGGCTCCACTTTTAGGGTCTGTCCAGCTCAACCGAATCAAGATAACTCCTCACATACATGCCCACCCAGAGCCTTGTCTGTTTGGGCATTCTAGATCCTGTCATTGCCAATACTGACCATTATGTGAGCACCATCTTGCTTATAGTGACTGAAATATCACCATACAAGATAACGAGTCCTCTACTTAAGGCCTGTCCAGCTTTGCAAAAGTGATTTGATCACAGTATTACAGAGTCATATTATATCTTCCTTTTAAACCCAAGTTCATAGAATTACTGTGTTGGAGAGAAGCCTATAACCTTCCTCTGTTCTTCATGTTCCCTAATGACTTAGAGTCTCTTAATTCTGCCACAACTAGTGTTTGGTGTTTCCCACCTTAAATGACTTCTGAGACATTTGAGAGTGGAAAAGCCTGCAAATGAATGGCTCCTTGAAAAGCTTCTTTAACACCTTTGTTTGATTAGGCACTCAATGTATTCAGTCCCAGCTGAATAGTAGCAATAGTGCTTAGTAGTTTCACAGGGATAAAATGTACCTTTTTGCTTGTTTTAGTAGGAATTCATAGTCAAGAGGCAAGGAATCCTCACATAACCGTAGGTTTCTTTCCGGCTCCTGTGAAAAAGAGTGTGCATTTCCTCCCTCAGGAGCGTTGACCCTGAAGTCAATCATATTCATAATAAAACTACAGCATCTATGTCATGTTTAGGCCTGCTCTGTCTCTGATATCCTATGCATTGCTCCCTCACAGTGCGTCACAGCAGGAGACTCTGTTTGAGGAAGTCCCAAAGTCATTTTATGGTGGAGCACTGGAGACACTTCACAAAGGCATCCCTGACACTTTCATTCTATAAGCTCCTAGAAATGCACTTGAATCTCTAGCTATCCAGAGTCTGCACATTATTCACAGTCGAGTACTAAGGATGAAAGAGCACGGTCAAAATCAAATAGAACTTTTCCGGAGTTTCTGAGGTGGGTCACAGGAATAAAAAGAGTAGTGAATTCTTTCAGATAAATCTTTTTTTTTCTACATGTTTTCACTAGCTTGTTAGAAGTGAATGTTGAATTTCAAGATAAATTCTGTTACATTCATTAAAATGTTTAAAATGCCTATTTGCTAATAAGTACCATTTAAAAGTAACATACCACTAAAATGAACTCTATTAGCCAAATATAAATATAGAGATGACTAAGAATGTCTTAACAGTGACCATATGGTATTTACTAGTAAATAGAGCTATCATCGAATGAGAATTAGAAAATAAAAGATTAAGACCTAAATTTCTGTATCATCATAACCAGTAATTAAACACACAAATGATGATATGTACCATTGTATTTACTATTAGGTTTTCTTATCCATAAAATATAAATAAAGTAAAAGTATAATATGTATTGCTCACAGGGAAATGATAACAATCATTTAAATACTGTAAAATTGGAAACCATATTAAATAAAAGAAATGATTTTTCATTTTCTTCTTCTTTGGCCAAATGTAAATAAGCACAGTGAGAATTTTTAATCATAAATACTTTTATTAGAAGACAGAATGTCCTATTTCATAAGACCATTTTTTTTTCAGACACAACATTGCTAGAAGATCCAATATTAAAGCTGCTACAAGTCATTTTTCATGCTGTTGATAAGTATGGCTCAATTTATGATGAAATCATTCTAATTGAGAAGGCCCTGAAAATGGATGCAAATCTAATCCCTTGGGTTACACAGGTGCAGAGACAAAAGCCAGAAGAGAGGGACATGCTGGGAAGATGTCTAGTCCAGTAAGCAGATGCAATCTTTTCACCATATGGATTTGCTAATGGATGGCCTTCAAGGCTGACAAGCAAAGCAAATGAATCTAGTGTTAAATCATTCTGTGGAACATATTTGAGGAGTCTGGAATGCTACATACAGAACAAAATTAAGAGTACAAGTAGTGAAGTCTTTTGAAAAAATAAGGACTATATTTTATTAGTTCAGAAACAGAAGCATGCAGTTGAGAAATAGACACAATTCTCTCAGACATTGCTAAAACCAAGGCTAATCTCAGTAATGAGGAGTCTATGGAGTTACAGACCAAAAGATTCAAGTAGTATCATTTATGTCAATCATATGTCATTAAAATTTAGAATGGCAGTAAGAATGATTTAATTATTCATTTGAACACTATTTCTTGAATTCCTACTACAAATGAACATAATATTTATAGGAAGTAATAAGTGGAAAGCATCGTAGCCCCCATATATCCATGGGGTTTCAGGGGACAGGTGAATAAACATTTGTTGCAGGGGTTTCAGGTGAAAGAGCCAGAAATATGTTTCACAAACTTCAAACTTTGATGACAATGAGAAACTAACATTTTCTTTTTAATATTGATATTTTTATTTTATGTTCATTGGTGTTTTCCCTACTTTTATGCATGTGTACCACATGCTTACCTGATACTTGTGGAGGTCAAAAGAGATGCCAGGTCCCTAGGAAACAGAGTTATAGACAGTGGCTAACCACATTATAGGTGCTTAGACTCAAACATGGGTCTTCTGCAAAAGCAATAATTACTCTCAACTGCTGATCCATTCCAGTCCCTAAAACTATTTTTTTCCACTTTAGATGCCTCAAGGTTTAATAAGGTTATAAGAAATATATGTGATAAATGTGTTTGTTGGAGATGAGTATTGATGCAAATTTGAAGTTGGAGAGACAGTAAATTTATAGATAATGATGGTTCAAAAATGGAGCATAGAATGTATCATGAAGAAGATGGGTGGCATTGGAGGACTTTAAACCATGGAGCTGACTTAGAATAGTTAATTCTGATTCAGTTTGTGGTTGATAAACCAAAGAATGCCATGGTGCAATGAAGCATGAGTTAGTTATTTTGAAAGATCTCAGATTTACAAAAGTAGAAAAATTCTATTTTTTGTGTCATATCATAGATGTTTAAAATCTTAAGTCTCTAAATGAATTGGAAAAGTATATATGATAAAGACTAGACTTACAATTCATACAATCACTCAGCCACTTCAACACAAATAAATTTCGTATAAGATCATATTGATCCATGTGTCTCTATCACAAAGAAAATATAGTTTCTAGACACTATGATCAATAAAATAAATTTTTTTATATATTTGGACAATAAGAAGAAATAAAGTAACCCTATAAATCCACCACAGATTATAAAATATAAAGCTTCACTTCTGTAGTTTTCTATGAAACTATATCTATTGACTAATTAGGCAATCTTATAGGAGATATAAATATTTCATGTTAAAATTTTTAATAATTCAGTTACACAAGGAAAAGTTTCCTTGAAGGCTTGTTTGGTGATAGTTAGTAATAAAATGAATGAGTTTAAATGTGGCAATTCATAGAGTATAATTTTATTTAGTTGATATTCATAGTATTGAAAACATGTGGTTTTATATAGCATATTGAAAACAATGCATGGGCATTTCCTTGCCCAAAGGCCAGTTTTGCCAAGAAGAAAACAAGGTCCAAGCGGTGTGTCTTTGGTGCTCAATATTCTCTCAGAAATAGATCAGTGCTGCCAAGAGCAATCGTGTCTCACATCAACAGAACCCTAAGTTATTTAAAGGCCATATTCTACAACTCTTTGAAGTTGTTGAAGAATTACCTATCTGTGGAGAATACAATCTCTATGTATCTAAAGAACCTGATTAGTCTAACTATAAGTATGACAAACATGGATAACTGTTGACCTATAATTCTTAATACTTATATAACTTACAAACTAAGACTTCATATTAGAATATTAAACAATCTTTAAGCAATGGTACAACAAATGAGGATAATGACCTCAAAATGTAAACAGTGTATAAGTATCTTGAACAGAGGTAGAAATGTATATTGCAATATGATAAATATATCCTAAAATTGTATCAATATACAAAATGTTCTAAGCAGAGGTAGAAGCATGCATGCATACAATATGACAAAATAACTTCACCTAGGTATATAAATATTGTACACAAAAATAGGAACATATTCAATTTAATTTAAGATTGTATCAATATATAAAAATATATACCAATGTAATTGCCTATAAATAATAGCTCACAAGTATTCACTCCATTACTCACTATTACTATTAGTATGAGTAAGCTCACACTAATCTATTATCACATCCAATTTTCTTTTTTTTTCAAATAGATACATCCCTGAGTTTACATAGTTTTCACCCCAACCCCCAACCCTATAACAATTATAATCAGCCCCTAAATGATGTCCCTAATCCTGAGGACAAACTTTGTTGGGAGATGGGACGTCATCTTCTAGAATTGCTTCAGCTGTCATGGGGGCGATGTTTTTCTATGGGATCCTGTAAAAATAAAATGTTGGTTAAGTTTCAAAATTACTGTCTGGTACAATGGCAAATAGTCTCTGAGTATTCTGTAGGGTTTTTCTGAGGATCCTATTTGGAGTTCTGGCCAGGACGTTGTAAAAAATGTGTCCCATTTCAGCTAACCATGTTGGAAGCATCTTGAGCAGCTAGTACCCAAAACAGGTCTTATAGAAGCACTATTAGCAACATGACATCATATCAACCATGTGGAGTTGTTGTTGTTCTTCCTGGAAACTTCAAAGATTGCTGCAGAAAAATTCATTGTTCATTGTAGAAAGCTTCAACATTATTTACACAGACATATATTCAATGAAAGGTATGACTGAGACAAAAATAGGTGTGAAGAAAAGTAATTATTTTTCTAATTCTTTCTTCTTTCTGTCCCATATCACACAACTCCTGACATGAGACAGAAACTCTGAAATTTCCTCTTAACAATAGAGAAGGACAGAGTCATTGTCCAACTTCAAAGCCAGCTTTGATTTTTCAGTGAATTATGACGATAATTCTATTTAGTATTCAGAGATTCTTACCCTCAGATTGCATGTCCTCAAAAGTGATAATTTTCTTTGTTTGGTGATCCTATTAGCTTTTCCTCTTTAGGAATTAATATTATCAGGGTCTTTTAACTTTTTGCAGATGAGTATTTTCCTGAAAAGACAATAACAGAACCCTGCCCCAACCCTTGTGAGGTTTCCTTGCCACCTGATTTGTTGTCACTTCTGTGGATGAGCCATCATTTCCCTTTCTCAAGAGATTTCTCTTTTTCAAACAGAATCATTATTAATTTTGATGGTATCCATAACTTTTCTTCTCTTGTTGAAATAAGAGCTAAACTCCTTCTCCAACATAGCACATCCCCTGGTTTCCATTCTGAGGTCAACACATCCTTGAAATACACTGGCTGATTTAATTTAGAAGACTTTTTTATTATCCAATGTCTCTCTGATGCTGTTGTTCCTTTCTCATAAGCATTAAGAAAATTCAAGGTTAATTAAGCATTATGTATTCATTTCTGGGGGTATTTTCCATCCCTTTCTGTTTGTTTAATATATCCTTTGTAGTGTGATCTGATCTTTCTATGACTGCCTGACCTGCAGGATTATGTGGTATACCTCTAATATACTTTATATTATAATAAGCAAAATAACTGTTCCATTTTCTTAGAGACATATGCTGGATCATTGTCTGTCTTCATTTGTGCATGAAGGCCATACCCATGATGGCCATAAGTTCAAATAAATGAGTGATTACTGAATCCGCCTTTCCTGAGCTCAAAGCAATTGCTTATTGAAAACATGTATAAGTGTCAATGGTGTGATGTACAAATTTTAATTTTCCAAATTTTGCAAAGTGAAACATATCAATCTGCCAGATTCCATTCCTTTGAGTACCCTTTGAGTTAGTTCCTATAGGTAGCAGTGTTTGATTATAGAAAAAGCAAGTAGGAAATGTCTTTATAATCTCTTTAGCTTATTGCCATGTAATAGAAAACACTTTCTTTAAACCTTTGATATTGACATGATATTTATTTTGGAAGTCTGAGGCCTTCCCCACATTTCCAATCAGTAATAGACCAATTTCTGCATTACCTTGTGCTAGAGGACCTGGCAGACCCATATGGGATCAGATGCGTGTTATGTATATTGCACAAAGCCTATTCCTGATCATATCTTGAACCTGTATGAATAATGAAATCAATTCTATATCATCTTCTCTTGTGACCTTCTAGGTAGTCTCCCCTTTGAAGTCTCAGTTTGTGTGACAGTTACCCAGGAATGGATACCTGGACAACATCTTTGAATGGATCTTTTTATACCTGCTTTATACTTTCACAACCATAGATTAGACTCACCTGAAATATAATGATAACCAATATAATTTCTTTGCTTGTTTCCCTGGACCTATTTTGAATTCATACATAACTCTGTGTTTGCCCCTATGCACCTGTCATTAGAATAATATAATTCGGCTGCATGGCTGTACCTGGCCTGATCTGTGATCTCGTTGGCCTCGTCTGAAGCTCAGTTCCTATTACTTATAGATATATTTATAGTTTAAAAAATAATTTCATTTTGCCATTGCACTTAATTCTTGAAACATCTTAGCTGTGGATGTTTTCTTAAATTAGATTAAGAAGAAATGGAGAATTGTTATTTTTTTTCCATGCATTGTTTTGTTTTATTTTTTCCATTCAAGAACATAATTAAAGAAATAAAATTTTTTTTTCCTTTCTTCCCCTTCTCCCGGTCCCCTCCCACTACCCCCCCACCCCTCCTCCCTCCCCCTTCTTCCTTGAAAGACTGGGACTGAATGAGAATTGTTATTTTAAATGATATTATTCATAGCCTGTGGATTTATCAAACATTTCTATTTATATCGCTTATTTTTTAAATAATTCAACATGTCATTAAATACACAGGACTTTAATTATTTTTCTTTATTTGATCAATTTTTCCAATTTCACTACCAGTGTTACATGCAAAGGTCACATATTATTGTAGTAGTACAGTATTTGCCAAATGCAACAAGTTGTCTTTAAACTCCATCTAAAAATACACAGATTGCAAGGATGATATCCTGATAGTGACATCTGGCAAAGCATGAAAATAATTCAACTTGTTATTCTACTTTTGAAGTCTGAAAACTAAGTTTTGACCCTTTATAATCTTGCCTATATCACCATATCTAAGTAATATAATATATTAAGTTATATGTTCAATCTGAGAAGGATGACAGTTCAAGCTGATATATAAGACACAGTATTAACTGTTATACCCTTAGTGCAGGACTGGTCATCAGCAATACTAGTCAATAAGTCTTGCACACACACAAAAAAAATAATAAATATACTAAGTTAACTGATCAAGCACTACCTAATAGATACCACATGCATAGTGGCTATTATTATGTAAGGTACTTCTATATTGTAAAGTATAGGAACTTGAACCTAGAGAGAGATACGAACTCTTTTATATGAGATATATTCCCACAAAATTAGCTTCCACATATTGCCAGGATAGTAGTTTTCTGGAAATAAATAAAATGCCAAATACCTAAGTGAAGGATCATAGTTTGGACACAATTTTATCTTTAAGATGTCCATATATTTACTGATTTATTTTATGACTACTTCTTACTAACACTGAAAAAATAATTCCAAAGGGTCTTGACACTTCTTCTAAAGTGAAATAAACTATGATTAATTTTAATGTAGTTCCACATTTAATTTAAGATTAAATACAAATGTGGATTTATGAATATCATTTCAATAAAGGTGTAATCAAAGATACTTGGGAAAGTACCATGGAAATGGAAAATAATATGTTAGTGTTTAAAGAAACTAGTGGATACTCCTAACTAACTTTTAAAGATGGCATTACAAAATACAGATTTTCCTAAATCCTGGTTTAAAAGTGTGATGCTTATCAAGAAAATATAGAAATTTGTTATCAGTGCCATTATCAAGCAAACTATAACAATGAATACATAATACTGTGAAGACATTTTCCATGTCGAGGTTAAAAAAAACTTTTAAAATTTGTAGAAACAAATTATCTCATATTTTTAAATGTCCCAGATATTAACTTTCTATTCTTCCATCAGTGAATAAAATATTGACTCTTCCTCAAAATTATATTATAAAATTACATAATTCTGATGGATCTTGGTAGCAAATTGTATGCCCAATCATATTGTGTTAAACTGAATAATCGCTTTATCATACTTGAACTCATCTAACCCTTTCTCTATTATTAAATTTAATTTTAATGCATCAATATGGGAGCAAATTGGAAATATTAGTGCACTTCCCATACATACTTAAGTACCCAGTGCACAACTAAAAAATATTTGTAATAGAGGTTTCTGGAGGTGAAATTTGAGCACCATATAATATAAACATCTTAAGTACATATTTGCTTAATTCCAAGACATTATTCATAATAAAATTCAGCACAGCACTGAAGATGTTCCTTTTCCTTTAGCTGTCAGCTCTACATAACTATAGCATTTTTATTTTGCAACAAAAGCTACAAATTCCTCTTTTAAAAAATAATAGGAGTATCATCTTTTTATTGCAAATTAAGATGTCATTACACAAGGATATAGTCTGTTTATGAACTTCAACTTTAATCTCTATCCATTTTTTTTACCAGGTTTTTATTAAATTTGCCACAATGGCTTGGATAACCTAAGAAAATAAAAAGTCAAATCCAAACATTTCTCTGGATGTGAGTTCTCTCAACACTTTAAATAGAACATACTAAATTACTTAAACATATTTTTTGTATTTGTTTATTTACTATATGTGTACACATGCATGCATGCTTGTGGTCTATGTGCCCATCATGGAATGCATGTAGAAGTCATGGAAAGCTGGAATCAGCTCTCTGTTCCAGCATGTGGATTCCCATGATTTAATTTGAGCCACCAGATTTATGAGAATTTTTCAGCTTGCTTGTCCTAAATATCAATTAATAAAATATGTAAGACTTCTCAAAGGTTCAAAGTAATAGCCTTTGAACGTAGGGTGTTCTATAAGAATAGCTGAAGAGACTTTTGCTTGTAGAGAGTAGTGAGTGATTCTTTCAGTAATAACTTATTTGTGGATCATTGCTTTCCAGCCCTCTACCTTGGTAATCTCTTAAACAACTTCATAGTTGACCAGGAACATAATTTTTTTTTTGATTTGTTAATTATTTTTACTATTGTAATGTAGTTAGAAGAAAGTTCTGGGTAGTCTTCAAAGAAAACTGATGGGGGAATTCATTATTATTCCATTATAGTTCTTCTTTAAAATGTGTGTGTGTGTGTGTGTGTGTGTGTGTACATGTGACACAACTTACCACTGGAATTAAGAGATTCTCTCTTTCTACCATCTTGCTACTGAGAATCAAGTTTAGGTCATTTACTTCATGTAGTTGGCTTCTCCCTGTACAGGACCCCAGGAGTTCAATGGAAGATTCAGTTCTAGAAAACTTGCTTGTATGTGGGATATGCTCATATCTTGGTAAAGCCCATAAACCCTTTGACTATTTACTACATATACCAATATTGAGAAAGAAAATTTTGTTCTATTATTATAGTGTCAATTACTATTTCACTTTATGTAAATATAATTAATCATGAGAAAGGGATTATAATTGTGGTTGCATTTTTTAAAATTTACTTCTAGAGAAAAATATTTCAGGCTATGAGAAACGATACTTCAAATGTATGTACCATGAATTACATTATAAGATATCTTTAAATGTTAACATTAATGTATATATCTTTGTACATTTTCTCTACATATACAAAAAATATGCTTATGTTTGTAATATGTATTAACAAAGTACATCAATAGAGTTGATATTTAGCTTATCAATAGAGTATAAAGCATACATTTGGTGATAAAACACTGTAGTACTGTGAAAAACAGGATTTTCTCTGTCCTTATTCCTGATCTGTGTAACTGATGAGCCCTAGTTTACTTAAAAGTGCCATAATAATTTCCACATCATCAACAGATAGCTTTTAGCTTAAGATATTATACAATGTGGTATTTTTCCATGAACTACTAAGGTAAAATTATTCACTTCATAATGCTCTAGAACATTAGACACAATGTACTATGGGCAGATCATTCTTGATAATAGACTGTGATGTCATTCTTTGTCTAGCTACCATTGTGCCAAGATGGGAATTGAAGTTTTCCTAGTTGGTGATAAAGTCTCAATCTCTATACTCATTCTCCCTGCCAGTATCTTAACTTACTGTCAGTTCTTATTGGAAATAGAATTTTTCATTTGTCGTTAAGGGTTCCTTGTGTTTAAAATGGCTTCAGACTTCTCAGTTCTCATATTACTACTGCAATGCTACAGATCAACAATGTGGCTACTTCTCTGTACTCCTGTTCTGCTTCTCCTTTAGGATAAGCTTCTCAAAGCTGGCCTACGTAAGTTCAGTTTAGTTTTCAGCAGTTGCTTGTAGATTTGTCTGAGAGGTTTGTTTCTATCAATCCAGTAAATTTAAGACTAATGACTATAAAGTAGATTTTTTTCTTAGTCCTCTAGGCTAAAAGAATTATTGATAAAATGAGTCGTTGGTGGATTATCCTGATTTTCAGTTAAGCGTGTGTAAATTGCCAGTGTTCAATTTGCAGATACTGAATTCTAGTTGTGAGAAATCTAGGTTCCTGGACCAAGGCTTTTTACTGAGTTTTTAAAGTCAATATAATAAAAAATCATTATAATGGAAATCAAGTACTAGAAAACAAATTAATTTTTAAAAGCTTTACATGACATCTCTCAGGGAATATTTTGGCTAATTTCACATTTTTTATAAAACAATCCTTTTACTAACAGGATAATGTACTTCCTAGGATACTCCCATACTGGCATATCCTTTGTTAAGTGACCTCTAAAGGGATGTTTCCTGTCCCAACTGCCCAGTCCTAAATAACTGACTCAGAGGCTGAATGAGAATTATAAAGGTCTTGCCAATAGCTCAGGCTAATTACTAATTATCTCTCACAACTTAAATTAACCAATTTCTATCAATGTATGTATTGCCATGTGGCTTGTGGCTTTACATGTCCTCTAGCAGATCTTACTTCCTAGGCAGCTGGCTGGTTTATCCCCCAAATCTACCCTCCTCCTTTCCATCATTTTCAGTTTTGCTCTTCCAATTAACTTTCTGCCCAGCTACCAGCCTGTCAGCTTTTATTACTCAGTGAGAGTAATACTGATTTATAGTGTAGAAAAGGATTGGTTCATAGCATTTCCTCCCTTTTGTCTAATTAAAAAGGAAGGGTTTAACCTTCATTTAGTAAAACTATATTCAACAAAACAGTTATTAAGTAAAAATTATAGTAACAATATCCAATCCTTTTATATTAAGCAAAATTAGAGAAAATAATTAGCCATCTTATCTTGTTGAATCTAAAGTTTTGTGACTAATTTAAAACTATGGAAAACTATGATTATAACTATTTAGTCTTTAATGCAATCAAAGATCTGAAAATGGTGAAATGTTAAATGACAGTGAATTAGGCTGTCTGGTTATTCACTCAATGCTTCTCTAAAACTTTGCAGCATCAGACCCAGTATATCTGATAGACTTTCCTGTGAAGGAGAAAACTTTGAAGGACTCACCTACTTAGTCTTGATAAACTTAAACAGTCACCTTTCTTGCACCCTGCTTACCCAGTTCGGACAATAACTATCAGCAATTGAGGCAAGAGCAGTTTTTTTAGCCCACATGGCTAGCTTTTGCCTTAAAGAAAACAAACTCCACACTGAGTTTCTTCAACTTCTTCAGCACCAAGTAATTGGTGCTGCAGCAGCAAATGTGTCTCACTGTTGAGAAAAATCTATGTTATTAAAACAATTTAAATGTCATATTCTGTCTTTTAAGTATTTGAAGATTACCTATCCATTTGAAATGTGTCTCTTTATGACCTTGAAAACATACTAACATGTCTATAAGTTTGCTATTACAGATGATTATTAATATGTATTTCATAAATATATATTGCATTTTTAAATGAACTGCATAACCATAACAACTTAAACAGTAGTAAAAATATACATACAGTACAATAAAATTAACTTTAAATTTGTATCATTACAAAATCCAAACCAATGTAAAATATGTCAATTTAATAGTTGTTTTTTGGACTAAAGTAGATTCAATAATCTACCTTTTATCCTATCATTTCTATAGTCCCCTTTTTCTTTTCAGAACAAGATCCCTGAATCTAATCTCCTTTGTTTAGGTTTTTTCTGACCACTACCAATAACAACCTGTAACTAACTCCTGTAAATGATGACAAACACTTATAATTTATTTTTGGCAATGTAGGTGTAGTTCTCTAGACTACTTCTGTTTATTAGAGGTGCTGGTAATCTTTGGGGAACCCTGAGAAAATTTAGGATTATCGTCAAATCCTGATTGGAGTATTCTGTGGGGCTGAATCATCTCAGCCAGTAGCCTTGAAGCTGCTTTGGATGCAAAGCTGAGAGGAAACTGCAGCAGAGTTCCTCTGAAATGTTGGATCATCTGGGCTATGTGTTCCCATCAGAGATTTCTTCAGGGACTTCCTTGAACAAACCTGATTTTTCTTAACCCAGAATGAATCCCGAGCCTCTCCTTTTCTGTAGAAATAAAAACATAACTTCTTTCCCAAAATAACATATCATTTGTCCTAAATTTAGAAGTCAAGATGTTTTTAAATGTATTAGTTAGTTTAATCTATCAAATTTTATAATCAAATGTTTCTTAGCAGTGATCATTTGTTTATTAGTAATCAAAAATTTAAAGACAACACAATAACATTCAGTATCTAGAGTCTCTGTGTATTTTCCATCTTTACATGGCTTATTGTATTTTTATTACTCTATTCCTTTTAATAAGGACTTTAGTTTAAAACTTTATTTTTTAATCTAAGCCTGTATGTATATGTGTGTGTGTGTATATATATATATATATATTCTCTTTCCAAAGCCTACAGATATTTTTTAAACACACTGTGACCCACCTAAAGGCTCTTTTTCTGAATCTGTCCTTACTAGAAATCTGTAACCTTTTATGCATGAGCATAAAAGACTGATGTATAGCTTAGATTCTGGTATGCTAGTGCTAACTCCTTCCCCTTGGTTCTCTGAGAGTCTAGTCTCTTGGCAGAGGCACATTTACTACTTCAACTCTCGAATTTTCTAGATCCATGCAACCACTGAGTAGTATGCCAGAAGGGGCTCATAAACTTCATATAAGTATTTATTAGGACCTCTTAAAGGAGCTGCTTGTTTTTGCTGCTAACACTGAGTCAGAAAGCTATCTTTTAAAGGAGTGATGTCTCTGGTCACCACCAGTAAACAGAGTCTACCAGAGAACAGTCCGCTACCAGGAGACGGGACAGAAACCCCGACAACACAATGGCATGCCAACGTGGAGCTGACCAAATCTACCTAAAAGCCTTCAAGAGAGGCTTCCTGACTCAGCTTTAGCTGTAAAACTTTGCAGCTCTTTTGCAGCCGGGAGGTGGTGGCACACGCCTTTAATCCCAGCAGTAGGGAGGCAGAGGCAGGCAAATCTCTGTTAGTTTGAGGCCAGCCTTGTCTACAAGAGCTAGTTCCAGGACAGGCTCCAAAGCTACAGAGAAACCATGTCTCAAACAAAACAAAACAAAAAAGAAAGAGGCCCTGCCATGAAACACTTAGATGGTGTTGATAAAAAGCTGGCTGCATACTTTTTGGTTTTCAGCCATAGCAGGAAAAAAAAAAGCCATGTCATTTTAAAATGCCCGCTTTCTGGGCCGTCCTGCCAGGTCAAACTCTGACTCTTACAAGCAGAAGGTCTAGCTACAGAGCATTTGAATGTGGTTTGTGAGCACACTGCTGCAGCTTGCTTGCTGGCAGGGACCTTGAAACCCCACAGAATGTGGCAATAAACATGGCTATAGGTGGTGCCTCCGCCATGAAGTTGGAATTTCAAAAAGCTAAGGAATGGGCTGGATCCAGCCATCAAAGTCACAGCCTTAATTCTAGCCATATGGCTTACCAAATTAAAGATTCATGTGGTCAGAAAAAGAAAGAGATATGCAGTAAAGATAGATTCAAAGATGAAAAAACCTCTAAATGGTTTGCTGTGTTTAAAAATATATGTAGGCTTTGGAAAAAAAGAAAAAAGAGAGTAGTTGGGGGTGGGGGCACATACCTTTAATCCCAACACTTGGGAGGCAGAAGTAGACGGACCTCTGTGAGTTCAAGGTATGGTGGCACACACCTTTAATCCCAATGCCTGGAAGTCAGAGGCAGACAGACCTCTGTGAGTTCAAGGTATGGTAGCACACACCTTAATCCCAACACTTGGAAGGCAGAGACAGGCAGATCTCTGTGAGTTCAAGGACTGCCTGGTCTATATAGTGAGTTCCAGGACAAAGGCACACGGAAACCCTGTCTCAAAAAGCCAAAAGTAAAAGAAAAAATAAAATAAATAGAGGTTAAAATAAAGCCACGTAAAGATGAAAAATACACAAGGAGTCTGGATACTGTATGTTATTATGTTCTCTTTGAATTGTCTGAATGCTGAGGAAGGAGAAACAGCTGCTAAAAAAATATTTGTTTATAAATGCTGCTGAATTAATCCAAGATAGCTATTTTGAAAATACCTTGACTTAAAAATTGAAGTCAAAAGGTATGTTACTTTAGAGAAAAGGATTTGCTTTTGTTTCCACAGGTTATGAGAGGCTGTGGACTCATTCTGAGTTAAGAAAAATCAGGTTTAATTAAGGAAGACCACCTGAGAAATCTCTGGTAGGAACAGATGGCCCAGATGTGAGAGTTCTATATCCAGAACATATTCAAAATGCTGCCTGAGATGATCAAGCCTCACAGGATACTCCAGTCAGGACTTGATCATAACTCTAAATTTTCTTTAGGGTCCCTTAAGATTATCAGCTCCCCCAAACAGCTGGAAGTAGCCTGGAATACTATGCCCACATTCCCAAAAAATGGACTATGGATATTTTTCTTTGTTTATATAAAAGAGGGGGAAGTGGTGCGGGAGAATTGTCTGTATTCTGTCAATCATGATTTAAATAAATGCTGATTGGCCATTAGCCAGGATGTATAGGTGGGACAACCAGACAGGAAGTAGAGGTGGAGCAAGGAGAATAGAAGAATTCTCGGAAGCAGGAAGCTCTCTCGGCACATCTGCCTGGACCACCGAAGAAGCAGGATGTGACCTGCCCCACTGAGAAAGGTACTGAGCCATGTTGCTACCATAGATAGGGATAATGGATTAATATAAGCTACAAGAGCTAATGGGAGGCCTGAGCTAATGGGCCAATCAGTTTTATAACCTAATGTAGACTCTCTGCGTGAATTTCTTTGGAACTTGCTGGCTGTGGGACCTGGTGGGAGGCCAGAAACCAACCAGGCCTTCATGCTACACTTAAGTGAGACTCTTCTTTTGTACTGAGTCTTGTTAAGTATTAATAAAAATATCTTTTGTCTATCTTTTACTACTTTCCTACAAGCTTCTTATAATCTTATGATTGTCTGATTAAAGTACAATGTCTGATGTGGACTCTCAAGTCAACTCCAGGATCTAATATGATTACATATTTTGATCAAATTACATTTTAATTAAATTTAAAAACCTGTTAACCTTGATAACAAGGTGTTCTTAGTTCAGTCCTCAGATCACATATGAAAAACCAAACCTAATGCCATGTAGTCCAAACATGAAGTTGGAAGAAAGGCACACTTGGATGCTGAGTGACCAACCAGCCTAGCCTACTTAGAGAACTCTGGATCATTGAGAAAATATTTCCAAAACCAGGTGCACAGCACCTGGTACTCATAACATAAGCTTGTCCTCTGCACCAACACATGGACATGTGAGTATCTATATACTTTCACTCACATCTACATGCATGTACACAACTCTACACACTCACAAACCAATAGAGTTTTCACAATGAGTTTTTATTTACTAATTTGGTTCATGTGTTTTCCTGCTTCTGCATGGGACATTTGCCAAATTTTGTGCATAATTCCAGTTTTCATATACCTAACATTACTTGCAAATACTTTCCATGTTTAATCTCTAGCTTCTTTAGTTGACAAGAATCTATAGTGAGCAAGATATTTGTCTTTTATTCATGATCCTGTGAGTGTGTTCAGTTATTGAAAGCAAAACCTGTTTACAGCTCTTCCTTATTTCAATCTACATTCCTTATCTGAATAGCTATAATAAAACAGGACAAAACAGATTTTGATGGGCAGTTTCATTCTAGACCATCTGTTCATCTTTGCTGGAACGCAGAAACCTGGACTTATTTGTTCCATGCTTGTAGAGCTACTTAAATGTAAAGTGCGGTGATGAGAATAACACAGTTTCTCATTTGCTTTTATTTCTACCACTGTTCTTTGGACATCTCTTTGTCTTCCCTTCACAGAGGACAATAATCACACTGATCCTGCCAATGAGAGTCCAGATGTGGTTGGAAAAGAACAGGGCTCCTTTTCTAAATGATTTTGAAGAACAATGTCCGTGTGTCATGTCTAGACTGTACTCCACTATGTTGGAGATTCAAACATTAGAGAGACTGTGTTTGTGCTCCAGGTTAAAATGTCAAGGGTGAAAAATATGAAGTGAGAGTGTGGCTGTGAGTGAGCAGGTGGTCAGCTTAATACCAGAGCTGATCACAGTTCAGGAAATAAATCTGTTGCTTGCAGCCATGTTACTGTGAGCTACAGTTCACCAATTATAGGGTTCCTGGGATTGAAAACCATGCAACTGTTGACAATGACTTCGGTCCTTGGAACTGAGAGGAAGCAAAGGTAATACATAGCCGTCCCTTTACTATCCTGAAAACATTCATCAGATTTGCTTCATTTGAGTAAAATACAAAGCAAAGCAATCTTCTTGTGATCCATGGGTCATGAATTCATCCTCCAGGATGGCCTTGCACATCTTATAATATTTCATTTGAATGTAAACACAATTACTCGACAGTAAATAAAGATTTTCCTTCCCCATTGATTACTTAGTGCATGTTGTGAGAAGCATTGATCTGTACAAGCTTAGCTTAAAATGGAGCAGATGGGTATGTAAAGGTTTACTCAAAATCAATATGAATTAGATTTCTACTCCCAAGCAAAATTAATTATAAGTTAGAATGACTATTTTCTTTTACTTAATGTGTTAGAATGCTGTCTACGGCAATCTGTTATGTTAGATTGAACGAAAACATGGCCATAGATCTGAACAAAAACCACAAAAGGTGTTCTGAAGGAAATGTATTTTGATGAGTGTAGATATAAATATGAGGAAGAGACCTGGCCAGTCATACTTATCAACTTAGACCATGAAACCCAATATGGACAAGTTCAACAGAACCATCATATCCAGGCTTCCCATGAATGCTTCAGCATTGCCAGGGCATAAATTTCAATTCAAAAACAACTCTTTTTATATATAAATATCCTGTGTAGGGACCGTATTTTGTTTTTAAAATTGCAGTTAATTAAAATGAAATTGTGAGAAAATGTGAGTAATAGAAAGGTGAGTGTGGTATTTTGTGTTACTTGCTATTACAGTGTTTGCCCTTCTTTCTTGATTGGGTGTTTGCAGAGATTTTGTGCATATGATACCCTAGTTTACTTCTGCCCCCTCTAAACATAACAGTGCTGATTGGATGACTTCAGTTCATGGGAGATCACTAACATATATGCCCTTGTTTATGGCTCTTGCTTACAATGTAAAGAAAATGACAGTCCATGTACAATTAAATTAGTTATATATTCAGGTTTCTTTACTTTGACATGAACACAGTCTAGATACTCATGTCCCAGAAATGGGTGGCAATGTTACAGTTGTCCATTTCTGGTTGGTGCTTTTTTTTGTTTTTGGGTTTAATTTTGGTTATTTTTTTCAAGACAGGGTTTCTCTGTATAGCTTTGGTGCCTGTCCTGGACACTTTGGATTACAGATGCCATTAAGTCAACAGGCTAAGAAAGGAATAACAGTAATAGGAGAAGTGATAAATCCTGATAACCAAAGGAAAATTGGATTGCTTCTCCATAATGGAGATAAGAAAGTTTATATTTTGAGTGCAGGAGATCCTTCATGGTTGTCAACTTGACTAGATCTAGAATTAACTAAACCTACAAATGGAGGTCACACCTGTATAGGATTTGTGCTTAAGCTGAAGTTGGAAGATCCACTTTTAATCTGTATCTTGAGGCAGGAATACACAATTGAATGCAGATCATTTGAACTGGACAAAGATGTGCCTTTAACATGCATCTTGAAGATGGAATACTTAACCAATGTGGTTTTTGTAGAACAAGGTTTACTATTGCACTTTGGATGTATTCTTATAATGTGCTTTTATAGCATGACATGGAATAAATTTTATCTTCAACTCCATAGCCTTGCATTCTCTCCACATTCTCCCTGTCTCTCACCCATTTCTTGCAACTCTCTCTCATTCATTTTCTCTCTCTCTCCCTCTCTCTTTTTCTCTCTTCCTCTCCTTTCCTTTTCCTGTTCTCTCTATCTCTCCCTAACTTTCATTTTCCCTCCATGTGAGCCACTTCAGCATATTGACCTGTGACAATGTGGAGAAGCCCTTATTTATCCCGTTCTATACTACCCAGTATCTATCATCCTCAAAGCTCTCTCTGAATGCCAGCTGAAATTTGATATAACAGAGAAAAAGATAGGGAGAAGATCTGCTAAATCCAGCCATGTTACTCCCTAAGGATTTATGCTGAAATACTTAGGCAGTTTGAGACAGCATTGGATGATTTCTTTGTGGCAAAAGCTCACTGCTGCATTTAGCAAAGAATAAATCACCTTTAAAATACTGTCTGCCAGTGGCCAGGTAGAATTAACATTAACAAAGAAAACCTGTCCTTTCCTAGCTTTTCCATTTTCTGGTATGGAGACTACATATTTCAGGACTACATAAATCCCCTTATTGTAACGAATTCATAAAGTAAGTTTTCACAAACTCAGACTTAATTCATGGGTAAACATATAAACTCATTTTTGAGGGGCCATATTTCATTGTGCAACCTTTGAAGTTTCATTGTTCTCTGCTATGTTAGTTTTTAATTTGCCGTATTGAGAGTCTGTTTGTCTCAATGTTAGGACTCTCTGGGATTTGCTAAAAATTTTATGAACCCACTTAAAGTATCTAAGTCTAGCTGCTGTTGTATTACCTCAGTTTGGTTAAAATGCAATCAGTTTGGTAAGCCAGATGTGTACTTTCCCATCATCCCACTCCTGTTTAAACCATACCTCTGTAGTCATTACTGTCTTCCTATTAGGGCTGAAATGTTCCCAGGCCTTGGCTTGTCTCCAGCCTTTTGGAATATCACTCTGAATTATGTCTGTAATACTTGCTGTATTTTTGAAAGGTAAATACCTTGTCCATTTATTCTACGGATTTCCATGAAGGATCTAGTGAGTGTTCTGCCAGCTATTGTTATCTTGCTCAATTCATCAGCTAATTGCAGGACCTCTTCTTTTAAAGCAGCAATTTTGTTGCAATCACTATTCCCCACACTCTGACCCATTATTTGTACTCTGACCCATTATGGTAATGAAAGAAAATTAAACACACTTCAAAACGTATAGCAAAGAGCACTGTGATGAAATAAAATGTTATATCTATAGCCTTAAATTTAAATATGGGCTCAAAGAGAGAGAGTTTTTATGTAAAGCTCTTTGGAAACAGATATAATGGATACAGACTTTATCTAAACACAGTGTTGAATTGAATCCCTAGCCTGTGCCTTCCATGTGTTTATGCGATTGTGTTTTTAAGTCAATGTCTTTATTCATCTGAAAATATCACCCTAGTGCTTTATCCCATCTACAAAGGAAACACAGCCAAGCTCTGCTTAGTGGGTAGCATAAATGTTTCAATTCCTGCAAAACCACCGAAAAAAACTAAGATACGAGAATAAAAGTGAGATGGTCTCAATCTTCTACCTCTAAATAATTCTTTTTATGTATAAGGCATATAAGATTTATAATTTTTGAGCTGAAAATTGTATAAGCTAAGAATTGTTTGATTATATATGAAAAGAAATGCAGTGAAAAGTACATGATATTGAGCAAAGTTGTAATAATGTTTCTTTGTGGAATTCAAATTATGTCATAATACCTATTTGTAGTCAATTAAGAATGCCTTGAAATAAAAAGTTTGTAAATTACAATTATATAAAAAGAATTTCTAATTGTATCTCATAGAGTTAAAATATGAATTAATTTTCAATTAACCATATTTTAGGAAGTATCACAGCACAGATTCCTTGTCATCCAGAACACATTCAATCAAACTTTATAAAGCATTAACATATAACTCAGTGTTACACTGCCTCAAAAATCTTCAAATTCCAATGGTCATAGAACATTAATTTTAGTCATTCAAGGATTAGAGTCACATTTCAAGTAAATTACATTAAGATTGATGACAGTGAAAAGGACAGAAAGTTAACCACCTTAGAACTGTGTTGCATCCAATAATATTTGTAAATCAGGCCAAACTTAAAAGGTTTTCTTCTGGTTTCTATGAAGGACTTTATGTTTCAGTACTGGTTTTGGATATTGTTATACCTTCAAAATTATTCTTCTTCTTAGGATTGTTTTTGCTAGCTATGAACTTATGGCTTTTATATGAAGTAAAGGATTACTTGTAATTTTGTGAGGAATTGCTAGACTTATCATGCAGATTGTATTACATCTATAAATTTCTCTTAGTATGACCACATTGTCACAATATTAATTGTGCCCCACATGTCTATGACCCCTTTTATGTTCTAGTATCTTCTTCATTTTATTAAGTGTTTTAATGATGTCACAGAACATGTCTTTTACATCCTCTGCTGTTTATCATATATATATATATATTTCTCTCTCCCGCACATACACCCATGATTGTTATAGCTCATTATTGAACTTAGTGAATTATTTCTGTATGTAGACTGAGGTTTCTGTCTGCCCAGTTCCCCAGCCATTTAATCCCATAGAAAATCACACAGAGAGTCTACATTAGATATAAACTGATTAGCGCATTACCTCAGCCTTTGTATTAGCTCTTATAACTTATATTAGCCCATTATTCTAGTGTATGTTAGCCACATGGCTCAGTACCTTTTTCAGCGGGACAGGTCACATCTTGCTTCTTCCGTGGTCTGGGCAAGACTGGGGAAGAATGGGTTTCCTCCTTCCTAGAATTCTCCTGTTCTCCTTGCCCCACCTCTACTTCCTGTCTGGTTGTCCCGCCTATACTTCCTGCCTGGCTACTGGCCAATCAGTGTTCATTTAAAACATAATTGACAGAATACAGAATTGTCCCACATCATCTGTACATTTGATTTATAGCTTTCCATAACATATAATATGAAGATTATTCAGAATATATAAAATAATCATAAATTTGAAATTTCTAAGAATCCCAGGGAATACTGATTTATGTATTCCTGAATCTTAACATGAAACATACCATTATGTAAAAACCCTGAGAAAATTCCTTTTTTCCTTGCTGAGTTATAATTCTAAAATATATTATTGTTATTGAATAAAGGTTCCTTTAAAAATGAGTAAGGAAAATCAGATAAATCTCAAATTAGAAATAGAAATTAGCATAATGGTATTTAAAATAAAAATACTACCACAAGGGGCTGGAGAGATGGCTCAGTGGTTAAGAGCACTGGCTGCTATTCCAGAGGTTGAGTTCAATTCCCAGCAACCACATGGTGGCTCACAACCATCTGTAATGAAACCTGGTGCCCTCTTCTGGCCTGTAGACAGACATACAGGCAGAACACTGTATATATAATAAATATATATAATAAATAACCCTCTCTGACTTCCAAATCACCTGGACCAGGGCCAGTTGGCTTCATTAACACCCACCTATAGAGAGAAGACATTCTCCTATAGGTTGTGGTGTTGCTGTTTTTGTGGGTTTTCACATTTTCAGCTATGGAATATAAACCCTCAAATTATAAGCCACACACTTGTGAATGCTCTGCCAGGGTCCTGCTGGCTTCACTTTTTCTCAACCTATCAGCCACTCACTTGTAAATGCTCTGCTGGTGTCACACTGCCTTCAATTTTCCTATCTCTGGGTAGCCCGTTCCCCACCCATCTGAAAATGCTCTTTTCCTCTCACTCCTATTACTGCCCATTACTCTCCCTCTTAGCATTGCTTATTTGCTTGTACTTCTTTGTCTAAGCCTCCTGAGCTTTCCCCATCTATGTTAGGAGGATTTTTCCCATCTATAGTAACTACTGGTGGTGTCCTTGTTCAGATCATGTTTGACAAGTCATATTAATGAGACTTTATAGGTGTACCTTCTGTCTTTACTTAAAGGCACGAGCTCATATTAAGCCTCCTATTCCTCTGGCTCTTCCAATCTTTCTAACTTCTTTTATATTTCCCTGAGCTTTGAGTAAATAAAATGTTTTATAGAGATATCCCTAACAAATGTGCTTCATAATTCAGCATTATGACTAATTGGGTGTTTTCTGTAATGGTTTACTCCATCTGTTCTACAGAGAAGTTACCGTGATGAGAGGGGTGAGAACTACATTTATCAACAGGTAAAAGAACACATGTCTAGCTTTCATGGTACCATAAGGCTCCATGCAAGCTTCTAAGAGAGAGAAGTAACCAACAACCCTACCAAGCTATGATATATATGAACCGAAATAATGACATCATAGCGCAAAACTCTTAAGGTGCAGTAGTGGCACATGTTGCTTTGTGATAGTAAATAGCTTTCAATTGTTCTTAGGGCATACTCAACAAGAAGGAAGTCATATCTGGTGTTGGAAACTTAGTCATCTACCCAAGGAGAATAAATTCATGGATCTTGGTGGAGAATCTACAACCACTACTTTATTAAATCATAAGTTTTCAATGATCAGACATATTACCCAGTCAGAGGAAAGAAGTTGTATAGAGTTGGCCTGAAATAGAGATAAAGTAAATACTAGCTTATGAAATAGCTTTATCAACTTTAAATCTTTCTTCTAATCAATGTCTTTTTATTAGATTACATATGTTATTTGATTTTTATCTGACTCACTTTTCTCCTTAGTAGAAGGGGTTTAACACCTGCATCATCATCTCTTGTTGGAATAGGCCCTGCAGGAGGTAAAACTCTCAATAAATATTGACATTTTTATCCCTACCTCAGTTTAACACCCTACAATCTGTCTGTTAGTCATAAGAGATTCTAGGAAAAACAAGATATTCATAAGTCACCATTCACTACTATTTCCTTCAGCTAGTTTTTGCTTTACACCACAAATTATTCATGAATATTTTCTTGTATTTTAAAATTGTAAAGCACCTATTATAGACTATGAGTTGGTTAAGTTAATTTCTTGATGATTGTACTTAAAATTTTCAGGACATAAAGTGTCCTTGAGGATTTATAAATGCATGAAATATAATTTAGTTTAGCTGATATTAAATATCTCAGTGAACCACAAAGGAACTTTGGGGAACCCTCATGGAACTTTGAATGAACATAGGATATAGAAAAATACTGGGGCAATCCTGCTCATTCATGTGTAGGCTTGAATAGCATTTTTTCCTTAGGAAATTTTGTTTACATTACTAAAATGAACAATAACCATGCAATACTTCTACCTACTCAGTGTCACCACTTGAAAAAGTAAGTACAAATAGACACCTCTTTTTCTTTATTGTGATGCTAACACTATGTCAACTTCATGTCTATACTTCAAGTCCCAGGAATCTTTCATAAACAGGAAGAGAAGATATCTGAATTTTAATTATGCATTCCAGATGCTTATAAAGTTTATAAAGTCATTTTATACATTTATAAATTCATGACTGTGTGCCAGGTATTCTGCTAGAAACATCACAGTTATCAGGTCAGATAGAATGTACCTCTCATAGAATTTAACTGTAGTGGTGTATATGAATAACTGAGAAAGGATAAACCATAAAATTTAAAAGGTATATAAGTGATGCTTGGAAAACAAAGTAAGGTTAAAAATTATAGGAAGAAGATTGCTGCTTATGACCAAATAGTTCAGAAAGACTTCTTTGAAAAGTGGCATTTGCAGCCATGTATGACTTTTAGACTTTTCAAATCATACGATTTGGCTATGCTTGACATTTCTGAAGAAAGAAATGAAAACTATATTAAATCTCTTCATGCTACCATAACAGAGTACCATAGACTTGGTAGGTTAAACAACAGCAATTTATTCTCTAAGTCTAAGATTGAAATGTTCAAGGTAGATTTTATTTGTTTGCATTTCCTTGTGTTTATAGGCTTTCCACCATGTACTTACATGGATTGTTATTCAATATATATAATCCATGTAATCCATATATAATCTGTATATATATACAGAGAGAGAGAGATAAGTATGTATGCGTGTGTGTGTGTGTGTGTAAATTTAATTTTGTGTTCTGATTCTTGAGAAATCAACTTTGGTCATATTTCATATTCAACTGATTAACAAGACTCAAAAGTTCTGCCATGCATGATGCCTTTCCAAAAAATAAGACCAACAATCCAATACTGCATTAGAGTTCTTCTCATATGATTACATTTTACTTTACTTTCCAACTAAAGGCCATATTTCCCAAAATAATCATATCGGGGGTTTCAACTTCAACACAGGCATTTGAAAGGGAGGTATAAATCAATCTCATAGCAGTTAGGAAAGTATAATTTATGCTGGAGGGATTAATACAAAAACAGTAAACCTGAGAGAGACTCTTAATTCAAAGTCACCTGGGATATTCTAAGGAGTTTTCTTTTTAACATAAGTGATCTGAATAGACTGAGGGATTTTTAAAATATTTTAAACAAAATTACATGAATTATTTTCTAAAATACACTATGGTATCTCTGAAAAATTTACTATAAAAAGGAATAAGTAGGTATCATCCAAGGTTATAACCAATAAGATCTGTGTGTAGATATGTGAAATGGAATTTCTTAGGGATTGCTTCACACAAGTAGGTTAGCTGAGAAATCTCATGATGGGATGCAGGTGACTTATTCTTCAATACAAATTGTGTGGATCAGTCCAACTCTAAAAACCTCAGAACTGAAGAAAAATGCTGAGGCATTACTCTTAGTTTACAGCAGGAAACTGAACAACCTAAGGGAGTACTGATGGAGTTCTAGATGACTGAGACAGGAGGTGAGCAGTGAGTAAAGTAGTATTCTTCTTTATTTGTACCTTTCGTGTCCCTATCATATTGAATGTTGCCTACCCTCATGGACAATGTGTCTATCCCTAGTCTACTCGATATGCATGAGCGCCATCTCTCAATATGTCTTCAAAAAACACACCAAAACTAGTTATTTTATAGCTTTGTAGGAACTATTTAATGTTTCAGAATTAATATGAAATTATGTAAAATTATCTTTTACAGAACCCAACTAGAAAAATACCTCATAGTCAAAAGTAAAATTTGAATGAATAGTACTAAGACAATGGCACACATAAGTTGGATGTGTAGCAAGACAGAACCAACAGGTATTGGATAATAGGGTGGATAGAATAGAATTGCAAGGGAAAAGGAGTCATAAAGCATGACTAAACATTAGTTTTAGTTACTGGTTGAGTGGAAGTACCATTTCAAGAAATAAAGAATAATAGAATATCATTTTAGGTTTTGCTAAATCCAGAGTTTTGCAAGGGATTTTGATGTGTTGCCTTCTCAGGTATTCAAATAAACTATCAAATCGGCAATTAGACTTACAAATATCCAGTCAAGTGGGAATTGATGTTAACAACACAAGAGTGAGATGTTTGTATACATGAGCAAGATTTAGATTGAATGAACCAAAAGTGATTATCAAGGGTTTATATTTACTTTGAAACAAAACTGGATCAAAGCATTGAGCTTTGGAGTATAAGATTCAGAAGTCCTGCCTCAAAGGATATTCTACCAAAGTAAATCAGAGGTAGCTGTAGACATCAAAAGTGAACCAGTAGAGTGTGATTTGTGGGTTTCAAGAAAAACTGACTGTCAAGAAGGAAAGAGTGACCTGTGTGAGATGATGCTGCGAAGGGGAAGTAAGGAACAGTAGTCATACCCTAGTTCTAGTTAAATGGAGTTTGGTGGCTTGATTAGGAATGCCCCCCTAGACTTGTGTGTTTTGATGCTTGACTCATAAGGAGTAGCACTATTAGGAGGTGTGATGTGGCCTTGTTGGAGGCACTGTGACACTTGGGGGGGGCAAGTTTTAAGATCTCATGTATGCTCAAGCTACACCATTTACAGATGTTTGTGAATCAAGATGTATTTTTCCAGTACCATGTCTGCCTGCACAATGCCATAAAGATAATGGGCAAAACTTCGAAAACTTTAATCAGCCCAAATTAAATCTTTTCCTTTATAAAACTTCCCTTAATCATAGTGTTTCTTCACACCAATATAAGCCCTAACTATAATCTGGTACAGAAATTGGTACCAGATACTGAGGTATTGTTGTGAGTGGCCAGACCATGTTCTTATTTGAAAGAATATAAACTTTGGGACTGTGGCTGAGAAAAGCAGTGGAATGCTTTAAGTGGGGATTAAGGGGTCATAGTAGTAGGAACATGGAAGACAGTAGTACTGAGGATGACTTGAATTGTAGGGACATGGCCAAGGAGATTTCAGAGGAGAAGAATGTTAGTATTGTAACATTATATGTTACATTATATGTTATATAATGTTAAATTGTAATATTTTGGTAAAGAATGTGACTGCTTTTTGTCCTTATCTGAAAAGTCTGCCAGAGGCTAAAGTGAAGAGGATTAGAATAATTCCATTCACAGAGGAAATCTCAAAGCAATCTAGTACTAATCTATGTGGTTATTAGTGTTCAGTCTCATGAAGATTTATAATCAGAGATAGCAATGAAAAATAGAAAACAGTTAAAAGAGAAAAGGATACCAGGAAGTGGGATTCAGTTAAAATATCTATTCAAGGAAATAAACAGATTAAGGAAAGCCTGATATTAAATGGAATAAAAGGAGCAGTGACCTCAGGGCAAGACTTCACCAAGCTAAACTTCCATATTGTTAAAAAGAATTAAAGAACGATTTAGGTCCAGCTGTGGTAGTAAACACCTTTAATCCCAGTACTGAGGAGAAAGCTCTTGCAGATATCTGAGATCAAGGCCAGCATGTCCTGTTCCAGTACAGCTAAATTTAGTCAGTGAGAGATACCATGGAAAACAGAAATCTTGTAAAGATGTAATTGAACAAGGAGGCTATGTTTCAGCTCTAGCAAGAAGCAAAATTTTGCAGCTTTGGTCATGTAGTTCTAGCTTTAGATCCAATTATAGAAGAAAAGGGTTATGGAATCTACCCCTGTAATTAAGTAAAGCCATGTAGGCAAAGAATATGGAAAGAGTATATCCGCACGGAGGCCCAGAAAGGCCATTGTGTGAAACTGTGACAGTAAAGCATGGATTTCCTGGGAGACTCCAAATTTTTAGAGATGTCAAAGCCCTCAGATACCTGCTGAGGCAAGCTGCTAACAGGGATTGGATGCAGCTCATGAGAAAGAAGTGGGTTGCAGTTAAGAAAGCTGGACAGATTTGGAGATAAGAAGAACATTTTCACATCAGACATGGAGATGCAGAATTTGTCAGTTGCCTAGCTGGTTTTCTGGCTTGTTATGGTCCAGTGTTTCCTCACAATCCTTCTTTCCTCCATTATGGAGCAGTAATGTATGTTCTGTGCCATTATATGTTGCAAATATGTGATCCGTTTTTTTTAAATAGGGGATTGAATGAATCTAAGATGAGAATTTGAACTTTGCACTTTAAAACATTGTCGAGACTCTGATAAGAGCATGGGGACTTTAGAAGTTGGACTGAAGGCATTTGATCCATTTTATAGCTACAAGACTATGGGAGCCAGGGGTTACAATGTGGTGTTTTAAATAGGTATGACCCCTATAGACTCATATATTTGAGTCTTGACCCATAGGAAGTGGTACTATTAGGAGGTAAGGCATTGTTGGAGCAGCTGTAGCCTTGTTGGAGGAAGTAGGTCACTGTTAGAACAGGTTTTGTAGTCTCATATGTTCAAGCTATACTCAGGGCACAATGGCTGTAGATGAAAGTTTCTGTCCTGCCTGATCCAAGAGCCATCAGACCCAAATAAACACAAAGAGGCTCATATTAGTTATAAACTGTTTGACCAATAGCTCAGGCTTATTACTAACTAGCTGTTACACTTTAAATTAATGTATAATTCTTATTAGTGTTTAGTCATGTGGCTTGACTTCTCAGTAAGGTATTCTTATCTTGCCTCCTCAGCATCTTACTTGCTACTGCATCTCCACCTTTCTTTTTCTCAGAATTATCCTAGTCTGGTTGCCTCGCCTATACTTCCTACCTGGCCACTGACCAACAAGCATTTTATTAAACCATTACGAGTGACAGATTTTTACAGTGTACAAGAACATTATCCCACCGCATTTTCCCGTTTTTCTTTTCAAATCAAGAACCCCAAAACTAATGGCCTTTGTTTAGCTTTTTACCTGACCATTATCCTAACAACTTGCAACCAACACTCAACAAAAAGACAAACAATCATAATCCATTTTTGCAGAATGTGGGCATAATTTTCTAGGCTACTTCCTGCTGACTGTGGACACTGGTACTCTGGGGGGCCCTGAGAAAATTTAGGGTTATGGTCAATCCTCACTGGAGTATTCTGTGAGGATGGATCACCTCAACTAGTCACCTTGATGCTGTTCTGGATATAGAAGTCAAAGGAAACTGCAAGAGAGGGGCTCTTAGACATTTAAATCATCTGGGCTATCCACTCTTATCAGAGATTTTTCAGGGGGTCTTCCTCGATCAAACCTGATTTTTCTTAATCCATAATGAATCTACAGGCTCTCATTTCCTGTTGAAATAAAAGCATAACCTTTTCCCCAAAGTAACATATCTTTTGACTTAAATTTTGAAGTCAAGATATTTTTAAAATATTTAGCTTGGTTTAATCTAGCAGCATTTATAAACAAATGTCTTTTAGCACCTTTTCTTCTTTCCTTAGTAGTATAACAATTCAAAGACAACACAATAACATATAGTATCCAGACTCTCTATATTTTCCATCTTTACTTGACTTTTTAAAAATTACTCTTTCTTTTTTAAGGGCTTTCTCTATTCTTTTTTCTCTCCCAACCCTACATATATTTTTAACACACTGTAAATCATTTACAAGTGTTTTTTTTTGTCTGAATCTGTCTTTAATGTATGTCTCTATCTTTTTCTGACTGCATGAGTCTTTATACTGCTAAGCATCATGGGTAGTATTAAAGTGGTGGCTTTAACAGCTGGCTTGACTTTTTCTTTCTTGACTTCCTGAGAGTCTAGCTTCACGCTGGAAGTATTGGTGGAAGCCACATTTATTGTCACAACTCTGTTGAGTTTCTAGGTACATACCACTATGAAGAATCTTGCTGCAGGCTGCTCATAAACACCATTTAAGTTTTTGGTAGCAGAGCCTCTTAAAAGACCATGTTTTTTGCTGCTAACACTGAGTCAGTAAGCCTCTCTTAAGGGAACCACACCTCTGCTTGCCCATAAGAAACAGAGCCCACCCAAAAAAAATGCTGCTATCAAGAACCCATGCTTGACTGTTCTTTTGTGTCTAGAATCCCTTCGAAAGCTCTCTCGGGTTTTATGTGGATGTAGTTGCTGAACATGGAGCATCATTTGCAGAAATTTCTACTCTGCCAGGTCTCACAGCAATTCAGTAACAAATAAATGGGCAGAGGCTTATATTAATTATAAACTGTTTGGTCTTTTGCTCAGGCTTGATACTAACTTGCTCTTAAAACTGAAATTAACCCATAATTCTTATCTATGTTTAGGCATTGGCTTGGTACCTTTTCTCAGTAAGGCATTCTCATCTTGCTTCCTCTGCATCTGGCTGGTTACTGAATTTCTGCCTTTCCTCTTCCCAGAATTTTCCTAGTCTGATCACCCCTCCTATACTTCCTTCCTGCATACTGGCCAATCAGAATTTTATTAAACCAATATAAGTAATAAATCTTTACAGTGTACAAGAGCACTATTCCACAACAAATTGTTTCTGCTGCCTGTAGATGAAGATGTAGAAATCTCAGCATTCTTCTCCAGTACCATGTCTGCCTGCACCTTATCATGAAGATAATGGAATAAACCTCTGAAACTGTAAACCAGCCTCAATTAAATGTTTTCCTTTATAAGAGTTGCCATGGTCATGGTGTATCATCACAGCAATAGAAACCTTAAGTAAGACATGTGGCTTATTGGACATTTTGTATAGTGAAATTTCATTGGATTGTTGCTGATTGATTTCTACCTTACCTGTGGATCCATCTTAGAATAGCCTGGTGGATTATGGGGAACTACTAGTTCCCGATTCCCTAGCAATCAAATCTCAAACCACATCTTAGTCTTAGTCTGAAGTAAGGGGAGGAGCTTTGAATGTATTTCTGAAGATTAGATCATTTTTAAAGTGTTTCAGATGACCACAGTATTAGAAACACTAAGACCCAACACTAAAGAAGCTAATTCCATATATGAAAAGAATCCTGAAGAAGTATGTCATGTGGAAGAAAAACCAGTTCTTATTTGCCATTGCTATAACTTTAATTGCATTTTTGTAGAAAATACTACAAACTGTTTATGTACTTTTGAGACAGCCAGCATAGAGAGGACCCAGCAATTCAGGGTGAAGAGGAAACAAAGGCAGGAGAGGAATTCTCTGAGGTTGGGAAGATCTGCACATTTGAGGTTTGTCCTGTTACTAGGAATGGGAATTGCTGCTTTCCATCTCAGAAAGAATTATCATGGATGTTTCTACAGTGTCATTCTTAGTGAGGAAAATGAAAGTGTGAAGCAAGTTCTTAAATTTTTATTTGCATTTTCTAAAACTGGTTCTCATTTTCAGGTAATTTTTATATTCTAAAGAATTTCAAAAAATTTCTCCAAACATGTTTGTGCTTTTGACATGTCTCCATTTCTCCTAGGAAGATCAAGTTTGGAGCCATAGTCGTCCCAAGTGTGGACAAACTATTTGCAGACAAGTTCAGCAATCATTTACTTCACTGTATGTGAAAAAAAAATCAGTGAGCACCAGTTTCCCTGTCTATGCACAACACACAGAAACACATAGCAAACTGGAAACTTCCTGCCTAGCATCTTAGTTCATAAATCACTTTAAAATATCTGACAATAGAGATGTTTTCAGAAACTGGAAAATATACAAGGCTATTAAATAAATGGCTTAGGCAACTTTTTTGAAATCTCTAAATTTGATCATTTCTGAAAGGGCAAATCCTTCTTTGGATTGTAAGGAAGTTATTTGAATTCATAGAAAATGAAATTCAAGGTCTCCAAGATCCCCTCACATTGGTTTGAGATTTATTATGGTTTAAGAATAGAGTGGAACATACTCAGGATGGTGGTGCAAAATAATACTGTTTAAGATTGAAGGAGCAGGTTCATTTTCTCAATAGACAGGAAAGAAATATTACCAGAAATTTGGTGAATCCCATCAGAGCCATCATTTGGTACCAGGGAAATGAAAGTCTTCTCTTAGGGTTCTTAGTCTCATTAATAGAATAATTTAAGAGCAAACACAAAAAGAAGCTCCAGGACAAAAAAAAAATTGGACTCAAGTGGGAGTTTTTGGACAATTTATAGGCCTTGAAAAGGAAAGGCTCAGGGCAGGCAAGCTGTAAATCTCAAAGCAGCAGAGAGTGAGAAATTGGGGATGGCAAACTGACATGGAGGCCCACTGTGTGATGAAAGGCAGCCATGTGGCAGGGAGGGGGCGTTAGAGAAAAAGTGAGGCCACCAAAGTGTGTGTTAGGGAGTTTGCAAACATACTTAGGCTCAGCCCAGCATCTGAAAGAAAAAATACTGAAGAGAGTAAAAAGAATATTTATACCTTTCTGAGCCCTAACTCAGAAAAGCTGACACGTTCAGCAACCTCGATGGGGGCTTATAGGGACAGCATTGGGGTTGGGGAGACTATGGGAAGGAAAAACGTATTATATGAATGTGAATCTACCTTCCCAAGGGTGGTGAGATGCTCAGTTCCCTGATCTGTCTCCCTCCACCAACCCTTAAGGGAGGACACAGAAGCATGTCTCCACCTAGGGGTAGATTTGCATTCTTTACAAAAGAATCTAAGTTCTAAAGTGAACAAGCACCTGGCATTCCTTCTGCTCTGCTAATTTACCCATGTGCTTGCAAATTGATTCCTGAAGCTTTATTGAGTAGGCTTACATGTTATTACAAAATTCTTGCAAATAGTTATTCACAAATATCTTCATCTGAGGGCCATTTGACATATACTATGTATTGAAATCTACCAACATGAGACTGAACAACTAAATCATTTCCCATGTAATATATTGTCATGTATTTTTTAAAATATTTTCATAGTTCATTAAGAAAATGCTAAATTAAGATAAAATACTAAGAATGCAAATGCATTATTTGTACATAGAAAATAAGATATAAAAGGAATGTAGAAAATTGTCACCCATATTTATGTCTTTGTACAGTGTAATTGCATGAGATTATTCCTATGAGAAATCAAACCTGGGAGCCACTGACTCAGATGATATTGGTGGTCACTGAATGTCTGTGATCCTTGTTGCTCAATATAAAACCATCAAGACCCAATGTCATCTTCAAATTATCCCACATCAAGACTGTTATAGAAACAAATAACAAACAAAATGAATTCCCTGTGTTTTGTACATTTTATAGTTACATTTCAGCACTTAATATTTATTACCAGATGTTGATGTTGATACTGTAATCATGTACCTGAGCAACTACCTTGAAAAGAAAAAGGAAAGCATTGAACTTGGTCATTTTGTAAGCAAGTTAAATATAAGGAATGCTATTACTAAATTTAACTGGCATCATGTAAATGTGTTCACCATTCATTCTGAATGGCGCTTTCTCTCTCTTTAGTATTTTATTGGAGCTAGCCACATCACTATCATACAAAATCTTGAAAAAAAATATCAGTTTTTAAAATCAAAGCTTAAAGGCTTTACATCTACTTCACAACCCTAATTTGATATGAAAAACAATGTCACAAAAATATTTTTATTTGTAGTCTTATAAACAGCAGGTATGTGGAGTACTAAAGTCTATCATTGAGCCTGTTTTTTGGAAAAAATGTTTGCTCTTATTATCAAGAGTCTCAGATCAATCCCAGTCATCCTCATTGTGGAATCAGAGAATCAACTCCTGAAAGTTGACCTCTGATCCCCTACCACAAACAACATAAATCAATGAATAAAAAATGCAAAATTTTAAAATAGCTCACTTTAGAGTAAATGAACAACTCCACATTTCCACTATGCATATTTTAAATTTCTTCAGTTTAGAAAATTCTTCTTATGAGGGCACAGAACACATTTTGGACACAGAATAGTGACAAACAACTGTTTTTGCTTCTTGGATATGATACTTGTCTTGGATTTGGAACTATAATAGATTATAAGTGTGTCAAGAGTACTGTTTTAAGAAATTTAAAGATTTCCTTTAAGTCTCGATAACAGAGCTCTCTGGAGATTTGAAGATGTGGTATCTTGCTTCATTTTTTTTGTTGTTATTGTTAAAGGGATACTTTAGCAATGAGAATATCATTTCTGTTCTCTAAAGCTGTGGGTCTAAAGTTAGTTACAAAATGTTCTGTATGAGTTTCTCTATCAGGTTTGATGAATTCCTCTATCTAGCATCCTCTATCAGCTGAAATGGGTAAGGAGCAACTTATCCCACCCCCTCCCCTTTACCACCAGCTTTCTCTCCTCTTGACTCTTATGTGGTACAGGAACTGAGGCTGTTACTAGACTAAACCATCCACTTTGAATATTAGTCATACAATTTAACTGCAGTTTTGAAATCCATTTAGATCTTAGTATATTTCCAACATTCACTAAGTATGATTTAAGTATATAAATTGAAGTAAATAAATATTAATCGGTCACTGTCCATAGATATTTAAATACTGTTAGCCTGGAGAGTTGGGGTGACTGCTAGTTTTCAAATATTAATTAGGCATAACTGCCTTTGCATCCTTAAAAGCATAAGGGAAATGGTTAAATTAGTTTTCAGTGAACTGTGATCTGATTCTTTCATTTTGTACAACGGAAATGGATGGGCAGTCAGAGCAGTTAGCACCCATTACCAGAGGCAAGGCTCTAAGCTTAATTATGAACTTGAGAACTAATGAAAAGGGAACAAAATAGGCATTACCTAATTATGATGTAATTCAGTGGGAACTATGTAATTTTGGTTTTGTGACTTAGCTGTACCAGTGCAAGACAGTACCATCACACATATTTGCTTTGTTTGTTCAACTTCTAAGCATAGAGTCCTTTCAGCCACCCATTTTAAAGAAAAGTGTAGTTTCCTCAACAAAATATTGATTTGATACTGTGCTTAGAAATGATAAAATACCAGCTTATTCTTCATATTGAAGGGCTCCTTAGAATTTTGACTATCCATGTCTTAAGTATCTTTCAGAGACAGTGACCTAAGGAGCTAATCTAATAGATGAATAGTGATGTCATCCACTGTAATGATTAAATCTGATCAGTTATTTAGAGTACAGGCATTCATTTCCTGCACAGTCAAGGTCAGAACCAGCTCTGGGGGTTCTTGGAGCTACTATTCAAGTCTGTTGAGAAGGTAATGGTGACCAGCCTGGGAACAAGACGACAGCTGCGCTTTGGGAAAAGAGGAATCAATGAGAGTACACATTTCAGTCCTTCTTGGGTTAGTCTAAGTTCTGCTTTTTTTGTACATTCGAAGAGAGTCTAATTTAGGTCTTTCTCTGCTCACCCATGGTTTTCTTTCAATGAGCTATGATGGACAGAAACAGATGTAGCCATTAACCTAGAGAATATAGCACGGTAAAAGGGCAAGCGCAGTATAGACACTGATGGAAGAAGACAATCAAAACTGAAGCCACCAGGAACCTGACTCCAGTAATCAATCAATATATTCTTCCTTTTCTCATTCACCTCATGGAGGTCAAAACAACTTGACTTTGATAATGCAATTTTCAAACCACTTAGGAAGCAGGTAAATTGTGGGCTTTCTGATATGCTCTTAGGAGGGCATTTTTCCCTAGCTATTTCCAGCTCCTCTGTCTTGAAGACTAGGAAGTCAAACCGCATGCATTTGAAGCAGTTTTGCTATTTCAAGGACAAGGTTTCCATCTACTGGATTCTTTGGGTAATAAAAGAGAAAGAATTGAAATTCAATTAAGTGGCCATTTAAATGCTTCATAATTCTTCTATATTTTGTTTAATTAGAAAAATATCATTGCCATTCACATTACAATTTTTCAAAGTATAATATAAACCAAACATTATATCACACAGGGTAGTAGAAAAGAATATATAATTTGGCTTTCTTTTCTCTAGCAAATATGATGTGAAATAGATGAAAGAGTTAAATGCTCACGTATTCTGTACTCATTACTCCAGCCCTTGGTAAGATAAAAGATCAAAGTAGTGGATGAAATGCTGTGTGTTCCCATTTCTATTTCTCTTGTTCTGTGCTGTTCCCTGAGCAAACAATATCTTCATTATAATACTCATAATTTGGCTTCACATGCTGGTAATTAATGGTTATCTTTTTGTATATATGCACCATTGTGTGATTAGAGTAAAGAAGGGCTCTTTCAGGTACCTGCAATGTAAACTTTATGACTACACAAAAAAATTTCTTGAAAATATAAAATGGTGTGCATGTGCACGTGTGCCACCCCTCTCCCCACCCCATGAACAAAATTGAATGTTAAAAATGTAATACTTGGTATTTTAATATAAATCAATTCTCTTAACAGAATTCTAAGCATACATGCAGCATACATTTTATACATTCTTAAATTGACTAATTTAATTACAGTAATATGAAGTGAAACAATAACTAATACAGAATGAAAAATTATTCTTTTTAAAAATGTTTTTCCCTTCTCCCAGCTCCTCCCAGATCCTCCCCACCTTACTAGCTACCCAATTTTTGTTCTCCCTCCTTTGAAAAATAATGAAAATCCTAGAATAATGAAAATCATAACAATGAATGTAAAAATCAACATGGCAAAAATGCCAAAGTTAACAAAAATTCCATAAAAAAAACCCCGCATCGAATTTATTTTTTGTTGATTAACTGTTCTTGGTATGTATATTAGTAGTTAAAATAATGACTGTCAATGTGATGTTTCCTTACAAGTATAATACATACTTTGATCATGTTCACTCTCCCAGTGTATTCTCTAGGACCCTGTACCTGTCTCCTCAATCCAATTCTTCCTCCGTTCTACCTTATATCTGTCTTTGACTAGATTTCATATATGAGAGAAAACAGTTTGAGTCTGACTTGTTTGAATAAGTGTTATGATATCCAATTCCATCAATTTTCTAGCAAATAACTTGATTTAATATTTTTGTGGCCAAATATGCACACACACATACTGCGGGGAAACTATAGACCCTATAACGTGCCTTGTGTTGTGATAAGCTCTGCTATGAAGCTATCTCTATTGTACGTTTACTTTAATGTGTTTGGTATATTCCCACAGTACACCACATTTTTAAAATCTAACCTTCTCAGGTCCACTTTAGACTTCAGCGTTAACTCGGACATTATGCATAATGCTGATGTGAACCTGGAGCATAAATGAATTGATTTTATTTATCTATCCAATAATATCTCTGTTATCTCATTTGATAGCACTATTTTTAGCTTTTAGGGAAGCTCCATTCTCGGTCTTTCATAATGGCTGAACTCATTTACCATTCAACTATCTGATCAAAAGGGTTCTCTTCCTATGCACTCCAACCAACACACTGTGTGATTTTTTTTTTTCCTAACTGACGTTTTAAATGGAGTGACATGGTAACTCATTATGGTCTTGTTTGTAATTTTCATGTTAACTGATGCTGCTTAACAGTTTTTTCAGTTGCTTATTAGGTGTTTATATGTGTTCATTTGAAAGGAGTCTAAGCAAACTTACTGCTGATTTTTGTTCTGGTTTATTTTTTTCCTTGATACTGGACATTTTAGTTCTTCATATTTTAGTTATTTACATCTTGTGAACTGGATAGTCTATAATTGCCTTCTCCTCCTCTCTATGATGTATCTTCACTCTGGTCACTGTCTCATTGGTTTGACTGATTCTTCTTTTTCATGAGTCAGCTTTTACACTCATTGCCCAGCTCTTAGTGTCATACCCAAAGCCCCACTGCCCAGTCCAAAGTCATACACTCTACTTTATTCTCTCAATGCTGTAGAGTTTGTTGTTGTGGTTGTTGTTCCGCAGGCCTCAGACTTGCTGTGTAACAGAGACTGAACTTGCACCTATTTCCCCTTATAGCTGAAGAAGTATTCCACAGTTTATATGTATCATGTCTTCATTATTTATTCTTAGTGGAAGGATATTTAGGTTGTGTCCATTCACTAGATTTGTAAATATAGAAGCAGAGAACATGGCAGAGCAAAGATCTGTGCAATAGAATGTTCAATTTGGGGCCATGTCCCAAAGTCTGGTCGAGTTGGATCATATGGTAGATTTTTTGCTTTTTGAGATTTTTCTACAATTGTTTCCAGAGTGTCTGAACCAGTTTGGAATTTACAGTGAATTAGGGTCTCTCTTTCCTCCAATTCGTCTCATACTTTTTTTCAGCTGTTTTGTTGAAATTAGTAATTCTGGATGGAGTAAAATTAAACCTCAGAATTATTTCATATCTCTATTTTCTTAATTGTTAGCAATAATGAACATTATTTTAAAGTTAATTCTTAGCCACTTTTATTTCTTCTTGAGAAAACTCTGGGTTCATATTCTAAGCTCGTTTTTAAATAGGACATTTGGTTGGGTTTTTTGGTCTTTGTTTCTTGAGCTACTTATATATTTTATAATTTAATTATCTGTCTGATTTATAGTTACCAATGATACTTTCCCATTTTGTGGGCTGGGCTTCCTCTTCAATAGATTTGTTGTTCTTTTTTTTAAACATTTTAGTGTTATTAGGTTCTACTAGTCACTTGCTGACCTTAATTTTTGGACATATGAATCACTGTGGAAGCAGAAGGAAGAGGAATAGAGTAGGGAATATCAGGATAAAAATTATCTGTAAAGCATAAATTGAAAAAAGGATGGAACAGGGGAAATATAAGGAATTATGCCACTAACTATATTTAAAGATATCTATGATACATGTAATTCTGCTTATAAATATCTGTGGATAGTTTAACTGAATTTTCACATCTAGGCTGACCTTTTTCCCCAAAGACTCATAGACTACCTATTATAAGCACAAAAACAAGGCTTAAGAAGTATTTAGAGCAGTAAAAATAGTGTTCCCTTGGGGAAAGATCACCAATTGATTATCTGATACAAAATGGTCAGCCCTGAAAGCACACATAGAAATAATGAAATATGGGCTGGAGAGATGGCTCAGCGATTAAGAGCACTGGCTGCTCTTCCAGAGGTCCTGAGTTCAATTCCCAGCAACCACATGGTGGCTCACAACCATCTGTAATGAGATCTGGTGCCCTCTTCTGGCCAGCAAGTATACATGCAAGCAGAACACTGTATATGTAATAAATAAATCTTTAAAAAAAAAGAAAGAATGAAATAATGGTATTACAGTTTGAGCAGATTGTGTGTGCGTGTGTGTGTGTGTGTGTGTGTGTGTGTGTGTGTGTGAGAGAGAGAGAGAGAGAGAGAGAGAGAAAGAGAGAGAGAGAACTTTAGCTAGCATCATAATTAACAGAGAAAAATGAGATGATCTTATCTAAAATAGGAATAAGATAGCACTTTCTACTATCCCAAATTCTTTTCAATATAGTGTTCAAAGCATTAGTCAGAGCAGCAATATATGAAAAGGAAATTAAATTAATAAAAACGCAAAAGAGGAAGCTAAATTATCCCCATTTTAGATGTTATATCATACACAAAAGATCCCCAAACTCCACTAGGAAACTTATGGAAATTACTAACCCTTTCAGCAACAAAGCAGGATACAAAATCAACCTACAAGAATGGTATCTCTTCTAAATATTAATGACTAAAGTGCTAAGAAAGAGATCATGGAAACAATTCTCTTCACAATAGCCTCCCAAATAATGAAGTGTTTAGGAGAAACCTAACCGAGGAGATGAAATATCTCTTCAAAGAAAACTTTGTGAAATCTCATAAAAATGATTTAGAAAGACACTAGAAGAAGGAAGGATCTTGCATGCTTACATGTATATTGAATATTGTGAAAATTACCATCCTACCAAAGCAATTCACAGCTTTACTACAATTCCACTCACAGTTGCCATGACTGGAAAACTTTCTTAAAATTCATTTTTCAGCACAAAAGGCCCAGATAAACAAAACAATTTAAAACAAAAGAGCAGTAATAGAAATATTACTATGTTAGATTTTGAGCATTATTCCAGTTATGTCATAATAAAAGAGCATGGTACTATAACAAAACAAAACACCAAAAAAGACATGTAGATTAAAGGAGCGGAACAGAAGAATCAAATTTCAGTGCATGTAATGGCGGCAACCTGATGTTCGATAAAGATATCAAAACAATATTCTCAGCAAATAGTGCTGGGAAAATTCTGTGACAATATGCACAAGAATGAAATTAGACTCATATTATCACCCTGAACAAAAAACAACTTCAAATGTATCTAAACCTCAATGTGCAACCTGAAATGCTAGAACTTCTAGAAGAAAACAGAAGCAGTTCACTATAAAAAAATAATAAGTGCAAAAAGAGATTTTCTGAACAGAACTCCACTTGCTCATGAATTTAGGACAGTGATTGACGAATGGAATGTCATGAAGCTAAAAGGCTTCTTTATAGCAAACTAAATATTCAAGTGAAAAAGAAGTCTAAGAAATGGAAGAATCTTTGCCAACCATACATTGAAAAAAGGGCTATTATCCAGGATATACAGAACCAAAAAATGAGGAATCAATTAAGCATATTACCCAATTCAAAACTGTGCTATGCATCTCTGCATCTGGTTCCATCAGTTACTGGATGAAGGTTCTATGATGATAGTTGGGGTATTCATCAATCTGATTATAGGGAAAAGTCATTTCAGACTACTCTCCACTTTTGTTAGGAGTCTTAGTTTGGGTCATTCTTGTGGTTTATTGGGAATATCTTTTTTGTTTTTTGTTTTTGTTTCTATAGGCTAAAGAGAACATAAATACAAACAATAATTATAATTGGGGAATATATATACACAATATGTATAAGCATACATAGTTGAGTTAAATTTGAATGAATAAAATTGTCATGTCTCCTGCACTACATTGCAAATTTTCTTTTTTTTCCATATTCTTTTATTTTTCATTCAAAAATTTACATTTCCTCCCCTTCTCCCAGTCCCCTCCCTCTCCCCAACTACTCCTCATCCCTCCCCCTGCTTCCTTAAGAGGGGGCAGGGTACCCTGCCCTGTGGGAAGCCCAAGGCCCTCCCGCCTCTATCCAGGCCTAGGAAGGTATGCATCCATATAGAATAGGTTCCCAAAAAGCCAATACATGCAGAAGAGACAGGTCCCAGTGCCATTATCATTGGCTTCTCAGTCAGCCCCTATTGGCAGCCACATTCAGAGATTCCAGTTTGATCATATGCTCATTCAGTCCTGGTCCAGCTGGATTTGGTGAGCTCCCATTAGATCAGGCACACTGTCTCAGTTGGTGGACCAGCCCCTAGAGTATGACTTGATTTAACACTTTTGGTCAATTTCATGGGAAAGACTATGTAATAGCTAAGACTGAATTTATAAAAGACTGTATTACTTCATTTTCTCATTGTTACAAAAACAATACAAAAAACTGAAGATGTTTTCATTTGCATTGAAAAATATCAGTAAAGTCCAAACAGCAGTACAGTCCCTTATTATATTGCTTTAATGAGCTTTAAATGTTACTAAAAGGAGGTAATTGCAGATTTTTGCAACAATACATGTTAAAAGTTTTTTATTTTCTTTCTGGTAATGGCACTCTGAAAAAATAAAGTTATTTATAAACTTATGATACCATGAAATAGTTAAAATTGCTATGATTATTATATTCTCAACTGTAAAATTCATATGGCTGACAAAGATTGATCTGTGGTGCATAAATGTAATTCATAACAAATGTCTCTGATTCTTCTGGTTTCAGCGTAATATTTTTCAGATCTCAGTATAGCTTTTAGGAGGAAAGTTGTATAACATCTGGTTTTAAGTTTTAATGTCAAGGATTTCCATATTTTTCAAAGTATAAACCTTTAAAATTTTAATGCTTATCTAAAAACTTTGTAATTTTCTTCTGATAATAATCCTATAGTTTTCTTTAGAATTATATAACATGATAAAAAAACTTACTGCTCTCAGTATCAAATGAAGCAATTCACAATCTGAAATTTGAAGCATAGAAACATATTAGTTGTCTACTGGTATGCGGTAAAGAACTACAAAGCTGGTAGCTTAAAAACATGAATGTTTATCATCTGTCACTTTGAGTCTGGAGTACAGGGTAGCTTATGTAGGTTCACATAACAGAATTCTCAGTGTCTGTAATGAATATTATGAATAAACTGATATTACTAATAAACTGATAAAATGAGAGAGAGAGAGAAAGAGAGAAAGAGAGGGAGAAAGAGAGAAAGAAATAAGATAGGAGGAAAGAAAGATTTATTACAATGGCTTCTTTCAGTCTGTGGTCTGGCTTGTCCAAAAATTGTCAAGAATGACAATGAGAAGTCAAGAATCCAGTAGTTGTATGGCCCATGATGCTGGTCTTCATCATACTTTGGAATCTTGAAGAAGTGGGTTCTAATGCTAGTGAAGGAATGTATCCAAGAGGTAGGGAAAGTGGGCAAAGTACATATACATCTTTCTTCCACGTACTTTTACCTGGGCTGCCACCCAAAGATGTGGCCCAGATTGAGTGTGGGTCTTCCCACATCAAATGATCTAATCAAGAAAAAAACTTCACTGATTTGTCCAGCTATTTGAGTTTTAGTTGACTCTGGATGCAGTCAAGCTGACAAACAAGATTACTTATAATAGTAGGGAAATGTTATACTCAAAACATTATGCAAATATTATTGAATTACTTAAGCCTTTACGTTACTAAGAGACATTAGATGGATGCCTTCCATGTGTGCTTGTTCCTAGGGGGAATAGTAGACAAAAAGTTATAAATAAATATACCTTACTTGCTTATAGCCAAAGAAACACTTATTTCTGTAAACAGAAATTTCTGTACTGCCTGGTCTGGCAGTTGTTCAGTCCAAAAGAAACACACAGAGGTGTATATTGATATAAACTATTTGACCTATTAGCTCAGGATTATTATTAACTAGCTCTTGCATCTTAAATTAACCTATAATTCTTATCTATGTTTAGCCACATGGCTTGGTACCTTTTCTCAGTGCAATATTTTCATCTTACTTCCTCTGCATCTGGGTGATGACTGACAGTCTGCCTTTCCTCTTCCCAGAATTCTCTTATTCTGATTGCCCCTCCTATATTTCCTGCCTGGCTACTGACCAATCAGCATTTTATTAAACCAATATGAGTGACAAATCTTTGGCATGTACAAAAGTGTTATCACACAGTGCTTCCCCCCCCCTTTTTTTTTCTTTTCAAAGCAAGAACTCTGAATCTAATCTCCTTTGTTTAGCTTTTTTTCATGATCATTATCAATAACAATTTGTAACCAGCACTCTAAGCAAAGACAAACATCCTTAATCCATTTTTTGGAAATGTGAGCCTAGTTTCCTATGCTACTTCATGATGACTGGGGGCACTTTAGGTCCTATGGGAACCAAAAGAAAATTTAGGATTATGGTCAAGTCATGACTGGAGTATTCTGTGAGTATAGATCATTTTAGTAAGCAGTCTTGAGGCTGGCTATTCTGGATCTAGGACTCAGAGGAAGCTGCAACAGAGGTGCTCTGAAACATCGGATCCCCTGAGTCATCTGTTCACAGAGATTTTTAAGAAGGTCTTTCTTTATCAAACCTAATATTTCTTAACCCAGAATGAATCCATAGCCTCTCATTTTCAACCTATACTTCCTGGCTATTGGCCAACCAACATTTTATTAAATGAATGCGAGTGACGAGTCTTTACAGTATTGTATAAAAGCATTATTTCACAGCAGATTTCCTCAGGCAACATTTTTCTTATAGATTATATATAGGTTGTATCAATTAACCCTGATCCTTCTATCTCTTCTGATAGGCTTCCAGATGATCCATATTAGAAAAGTGGTGTCGTAGCCTTTTTTAACAATCAGTTACAGATTCTATACTCAATATACTCTGCATACTTATCAAAACATGCATAATTTCATATATGTTCATTTTCATCAGTATTAGAAAATTGATTAAGTAAAAATTCACCTGATTGGGCTACAACGTATACAAAATTGTTGTCAATATCCTGCACCCATCATCCAGAACAGTTTATAACAGAATAAGAAACAGTGAAAATGTATAAGAAGAAGGAAACACACAAAATACTTTCCTAGAACCAGGAGTCACAGGTATTTTTATATGCACTTTCATCTTCTGAGCCTTAAATCTTTCATCTGCAAAAGGTCACTAATAACACAAATAATTAGAATTTCAATGCAATTTGTGATTTAATAATGACTCTAATGATCGACTTTTACTGCATTGAAATTTTCTAACACCTGCCCTTTTCATCTTCTGACCAATGATTTTGATACATTAACCTTTTGCAACAGGCAATGTCAGAGGACAGGAAAAATAATTTAAGAAGGTGAAAATCAACACTTAAAAATTCATGAATTTTGTAGCTCACTCTTGGTGCTTTTCAGCATCTATATATTTGGATATCTTAGCTATGCTATCATTCTAAACGTTTTTATTTCCTTTAGACAAATCAAGTGTTACCCAAACAAAGACTATTCAAATGCCCTCTTTGTACACAAAAGATTTGTCACATTACATGGAAATATAGTCCTAGACAAATGGCATATTAAGAAAATTATTAAGCTCTTTAAAAAAGGGAGAAAGAAATATGGGATAGAGAAATAGAGTATTATGTAGAAGATTAATTTTGGGTCACAATGGTGCTGCTGATGCACAGTTAGACTTTTTATCAACCTGACTGGATACTGAATTTATTTAGGAATTGCTGGGATATTCTTATACCATGCAGTGTGGAGTCTGATTTGAGAACTGCATCTGATATACACAATAAATAAACTTTGCTTTGATCTCTGTATCAATTCTTTAGCAGTGCTAGAAAAAGACAAACTCTGTGTGGAAAACCCAAGAGCAAAATGTCACTCTACCCTTCACAGAAAGGATAAGTCAAGCTCATGCTTACTGAAATTGTTGTCACTGATTGTACCATAGCAGCAGTGTACAGGGTCCCCAGGGTGACTAACGATTCTTCTGTAGCCTGTTCCAGCTCACTCATTTTTAACAGCTTACGACAGATGGGAAAAATTGGTTGACAATAGAGGCAAGAATAAATTTTTACAATGGTTTGCTTAGAGCACGATCAACATGCTCTTTATGAGCAGTTATAGGAAAAAATCTTATTCCTGCTGTTCATAGTGTAATAGTATCTTAATTGAGATAGTGATTATGCAATTTGTGCTTTTCTTTGTTAAATGTGGCACATGTGCCAAAAACACTCTAATGCACAATGTAGGGAGGAGAACAAGCATGTGCACAAGGAGTGGAGCTTCAGCTTCACTTTTAGTAGTATTTTGGGGTTAAAGGAAATTCTTTGCAGTATTGAGACTGCAAAAAATGCCTGCAGGAATACAACTCTGAGAGGTCTTGAATGTGATGTATGGCATACTTCTCACCGAAAGGGCATCTGATCTAACAGAATGCTTGATTTCCTACACCATTTATCTGATATACCACAGCGGTACACAAACTCAGAACAATAAGTTTATTTTGCTGTGGGAAATGATATGCCTCTTAAAGTTTACGTGCATGTTAAAATAGAAAGCACAAATGGTAACTTTTAGTTCATTTTTTTAAGAGGCATTGATTATGATATGTTCTTTCCCTCAATAATTATGATACTCAGAAGAACAGGCCAGTTTCATGTGACTTAATATCGTAGGTATCAAGGACTTCGGATGTTATATGATTTGCTCAGTATTATATGCCCAATATAAGACAAAGAAAGATGAAGCCTAAACAAATTAATTTGTTTCTAAACAAACCAATATTTTACTAATTAATAAATTAATAAAATTAATTAATTATATGAATTAAATTTTTATTTGCATAACATTTCTAAATATTATGAATTTGATTTCCATTGCAAAATTTCTACATCTTATAGTTTTTCAATATAGTCAAGAATTGACAAGGTATAATTTCTTTTCTTTGATTTGCATTGATATTTCAAATAACACAAATATTAGTTATTCCTTAGTCAACATAGCGCAACAGATTTACTGTGGTCTTTTTGAATATTTTTCCTAATAACACATAATTCATAATCAATAAGACTTCTTTATCACTTAGCAGAAAATAATACTTTCTAAATGTAGAATAAATTAATGGAACTTTTAAAGAAGTATTTGGCATTGCTGTTATTTCCTTTGTTAATAAAATTAACAAATGCTTTGGCTCCAAATTTATATAAACTTGTTTCTTTTTAAATATATTTGTATATATATATAATTATATTACAGATAATGAATATATACACATCTATTATTCTATATTCAACTCACTGATCATAAATATTAAGCATACACTCTAAATATTTATGGACAGACATGATTCATATACACATGCATGCATGGAAGTGAAAAACAATGAAATCAAGAATAAAAACACCATTGCCTCAACACACATTGCAGGCAGGACAAGCTGTGATCTGTAAATTTTGTGACTGAGTTGGTGTCCCAGTCCCCCCTTGGAGAGCCTAGCCTGGTTACAGAAGATGGCTGGTTCAGGGTCCATGCTCTGCATTGCTAGGAGTCCTTGCTTGGATAACAGTCCTAAGTTTCAGGAAGTTTTCACATAATGAGGTCTCCACATCACACCCAAAATGTTCACCTGTTCCAGTTCTCACTCCCCCTCAACTCTCACTGTACTCTCTGCTTCTCTCTCTCTCCTTCTCTCTCTCTCTCTCTCTCTCTCTTTCTCTCTCTCTTTCTCTCTCTCTCTGTCCTTCCTTCCCCTATATCAGCCTTCATGTTTCCATTCCTACTTACCCACAGTCCACCCTCAAAATCTATTCTGTTTCTCCTTCCCAGATATATCCATGCATTCCCCTAGACCTCTCTTATTTATCCAAATCCTCTGGGACTATGGAATGTAATGTGATTATCCTTCACTTAACAGCTTATATCCAATTATAAGTGAATACATACTGTGTTTTTCTTTCTGCATCTGGGTTGCCTCACTCAGGATGGTTTTTTTCTAGTTCCATCCATTTGGTAGCAAATTTTGTGATGTTGTTTTTTTCCTAAAGGAAAAGTAAAACTCCATTGAGTAAATGTACCACATTTTCTATCCATTCTTTACTTCAAAGACATTTAAATTGTTCCCAGTTTTTGGCTACTATGAATAAAACTGCTCTGAATATAGTTGAGCAAGTTTCCATGTGGTAGGATGGGGTATCTTTTGACTATATGCCAAAGAGTGGTATAGTTGGATCTTGAGGTAGATCAATTCCCCATTTTCTCCCTAACTGCCATATTGATTTCCACAGTGGCTGTTTGACTTTGCCCTCTTACCAGTAATGAAGGACTGTTAGTTGTGTTTTGGATCTTAGGCATTCTGACAGGTGTTAAATGGAAGCACAAATAAGTTTGATTTGCATTTCCCTGGAGGCTAAGGGTGTTGTACAATTTTTAAAGGTGTTTCTCAGCCATTGGAGATTTCTCTCTTGAGAATTCTCTAGTTAGATCTGTACCCTATTTTTAAATTGGACTGTTTGGTTTGTTGATGTCTAGTTTTTTGAGTTCTTTACATATTTTGGATATTAGCCCTCTCTTGAATATGGAGTTGATGAAGAAGGATAATTTCCCATTCTGTAGGTTGCCATTTTGTTTTATTAATTGTGTCTTTTTTCTTAAAAAAATTAAGAAAAGATCCCATTTCTTAATTGTCTGTCTTAGTGACTGTGTGATAGGTGTTCTGTTCAGGAAGTTCTCTTCTGTGCCAATACATTCATAGGTATTCCAAACTTTCTCTTCTATCAGGCTCAGTGTATCTGGTTTTATGTTGAAGTCTTTGATCTACTTGTACTTGAGTTTTGTGCAGTTTGTATGCTTCTACGTGCAGACATTCAATTAGACTAGCAGTATTTGTGAAAATAATTTCGTTTTTCCATTTTGTATTTATGGCTTCTTTATAAAAAAAATTGGGTGTCCACAGGTGTAGATTTACATGCAGGCTTTCTATTCAGTTCCATTGATCTACATGTCTCTTTTTATGCCAATACCATATAGTTTTCATTACTGTCGCTCTGTGGTACAGCATGAAAGCTCAGGAATGGTGATAGCTCTGCAAGTTCTTTTATTGGTCTAGATTGCTTTAGCTATCTTGGGTTTTTATATTTCTATTTGATATTGAGTATTGTCCTTTCAAGCGCTATACAAATTGTGTTTGAATTTCGATGGCTATTTCAATAAATCTATAGATGCTTCTGATAGGAATATATGGTCTAACTTAAAGCCCAGGCTCTGAGAGGGAGCCCACACTTAACACTGCCTGGATGGCCAGGATCCAGAAGATGGATGGCTCACAGACCTAGGGTATAAACAAACACAACTTCTGGAACCTCTAACAGTGGGAGTGGGGGTTGTCTCCTACTATTTTTACTGCTCTTGAGATTCTTTTTTTTTTTCCCTATTGGGTTGTTTCATCCAGCCTTGATATGAGGGTTTGTTCCTAGTTTTATTGCATCCTGTTATGCTGTGTTCAGTTGATATCCATGGGAGGCCAGCTCTTTTCGGAAGGGAAATGGAGTAGCCATAGATACTAGAGGGAAAAAAGGCGTGGGTGACTGGGAGGAGAGGAGAGAGGAGAGGCTGTAGTCAGCATATATAATATGAGAAAAGAATAAAGAAAAAGAAAACAAAAGAATAAAAAAATAGAATAGCTGTCGAAATACTTCAGCTGAACACTATTCAAGAATCTAAATGGAAATAGAATCACTGACAATTAAATATGTTTTTTCTTCTAACATAGTCTGACATTAAACTGGGAGAAACCTGCTAATGAAACAATTTGAAAACCTTAAAAATTTGAAAGTTTTTCTCTTATGGGATCATGTGTGAGTAACTAATGCTTTTTTCCTAATTAGTTATAAAGCATCAAGACATAATATGAAAATAAAGTTAGGTTTCCCACTACTTTCAGTAGAGAAAGATTTCAAATTTTAGAAAATGGCAATTATGATTTTAGTTATTCAAAATAGATATTAACATAATAAGAGTTCTTAGAAGCTCCATACTATGGAGCCAGGTGAACCAAGAAATGTAAAGCCTAAGTACTCAGAAACTGATGAAAAAGGGGTGGGAAGCTCATGAGAGCTCCCTGGACAGTCCTGCTGGGAGTGCACAATAAAAGGCTGCAGATGCTGCTGTGTGACAAACAAGGTAGACAATAGCAGTATTACACTTGCCTCTTAAGAGCATAGCTGCATATACTGGTGTATTCCTTCTTCCAGTTTTCTATCCAGGCTCTCAGATCACTGCATGCACCACAATTATCCAAGCATGTCTTTCCCCCCGCCTGTTTTCCACATACATTCATCTCTAGAAATACTCTGAGAGCCACTAAGAGAAGTCTCGTTAATAATGTCCTAGTTATCTTTCAGTCCAACTGAGTTGTCAGTCAGTATGTATCACCATAGAAGGTTGTTTTAAAATATCAGTCAGGATGCATCTAATTTTACATGACTTGAAGCAAACATTGATTAATTACTGACACTACAACTGTACAGTGGTTCCAGAAGACGGGAAACAAGGTGTAAATGTTCGTGTAGTGACAAGTCTATCATGATTGCCTTTCTCATGGTGATTGTAAGATGCTATTGAGTGTAAAATACACTACAACCTCACAGATATGACAATAAGATAATGGTCATAAAATGAAGAAATCTAATATCAAGTATCCTACTGAATGAGTTATGCAGCAAACATAATTTCTAAAAACATTATGGGTATGTTTTGGTTGCTTAGTCAATCATATTCTGAAATCTTCCAGCTTGTACAAATTGTCAAGCCAGGACAGTAACTCCCAATAATGCGACATATATATCATCAAAATTTATTTCAGTGGATTTGAGCTTATCTGAGATTTTAAATTATCACATTGATCTATAAAAGCAGAGAATTTTTGAAGTGTTTTTCAAGGAGTAATTGCCATATTTCATATCCACTCAGCTAATAAATTTTCTGTACAGAATTTTCAAATTTTCTTTGTTTAGTAGAATATTCAATTACATAAATTTTTATTTTTAAAAAAGCAAATATCCTCTAAACTTGTCACTAGGAGAATTCTGTTGTTTTTGCTTGTTGTTGGAGGTTGCTTGTTTGTTCCCGGCCTCTTAGACCTGAAAAAATCACCCATAAACTATATTGTTTGCAATACTGTTTGGCCAATAGCTTAAGCGTGTTTCTGGCTAACTCTTATATCCGAAACTAATCCATTTCCATTGATCTGTGTATCACCACATGGCTGTGGCTTACTGCGCAAAGTTCCATCCCTTGCATCTGTCTCCAGCAGGGCAGCATGGCTTCTCCTCATTCTGTCTATTTTTCCCAGCATTCAGTTTAGTTTTCCCTGCCTATCTCTATTCTACTCTGTGCAGGCCCAAGACAGTTTCGTTATTAACCAATGGTATTCACGGCATACAGAGGGGAATCCCACATCATTTGCTCTTTCTTAGATTAAGTTCTGTGATTTACTTAACTATTCAAAGTATCAATTTATCAATTTCATTTTTCATTAAAGTGGAATCTGCATGAATCCACAGGGTATTATAGATATTTAATGAGAAGTGGTACATTGCTATGTTTTCTACAGAAATCTACTCCCATAACAAGCAGTATGTTACTTCTACAACAGCATTTTGGAACAACATAAAATGTAGACACATTGGCCACTTCATAATAGCCATAGTTTCTGTTGAAAAGAAAATGAAAATATTATCACAATGAAAATGAATACATTATCACAATTATCAATCTTTGTTCAGATATTGAAGACCTGAAAATGGCATTAAACATACAGGTATATCATCCATAGGTGTGTCATAAAATAATTTATGTTTTTAATGTAAGTTGTCTTCTTATAATGCTGTAAAATTCATAAAATTCATATATTTAGCACATTTCTGGAATGTAGGTACATATGCAGTTTTCCTATGGTGCCTGAGGAGAGACTCTGAAGCTCTCTACAGATATCAAACTTGATATGCTCACATTCCTGAAATGAAACAAAATTGAATCATCATATAAGAACAAATGCTTCCATATCTTTTTAAGGATTTCTAGATTCCTTATAATGCTAATATAAACCCAGTGTAACTTGAACTATACTTTATGAAAGAATCACAAAAAGACTGTACATGTTCAACATGGAGTGACTTTTTCCAGTGGTCTTTATTCTGTGGTTCATTGGAGCTTCAAGTGTGAGAGCCTACAGACTGTACAGCCTAAAGTCGGTACATGAAATACAACATTTTCTTCCTAGAAATTATTCTTCTGAAATAGTCAAGGATATTATAAAAACTGTATAAAATATTTCTTGATTATAAAGTATAAAATTAGAAAGTTTTAATATTCAATTATGAGTGTCTTAGTCAGTGTTGTATTGTGAAGAAATACCATGAACATGGGAACTCGTACAAAGCATTTAATGGAGCTTACATACAGAAGTTTTGTCCATTATTAGCATGGCAGGAAGCATGGTGGCACACAGGCAGACAAAGTGCTGAAGAAGGAGCCAAGAATTCTACTTCTGGATTGACAGGCAGCATTAAGAGAGACACTGGGCCTAGGTTGAGCATTTGAGATCTGATAGCCCACACACAGTGATACACTTCCTCCAAAGAGGCCATATCTCCTAATCCTTCAAATAGTGCCACTCCCTGATGACAAAGCATGCAAACATATGAACCTATTCAAAACACCACAATAAGAGACTTGTTAAAAATCACTATGTTTATATGTTAAATAAATTCTTGTTATTGTTAATCTATAAAGTAAATTGTTGTTGCAGCATTAAAAATACAACTAGAAGCAGATAGGAAGATATAGATACAAAAATGTAGCTAGATTTCATCACTTCTTATAATATGCATGTGCTAAAATGCCATGCTGAACCCCATCAACAAGTATGGTTGGTGCATGTGAATAAAAATAGTTAATTTAAACTCCTTGTGTAATATAAAACATTTTCTTACAAGAGATTTTGGTAACTTGGAAAAATGTTGGTGACCTGCTGTTTTAGGAAAAGACCATGTTGTAAATGCAAATATAAATTGACTTTTGTGAGAAAACTTGTACTTATATTTTCAAATATAAATAAAAAGTTCTTGAAAGCGATATTGTAAGGTTAATAGTGGCATATTATTGATAATGTTTAAATTTGACATATTTATTTTGTGGTTTAGCATTATTTGAGATAAATATAAACTTTAAAATGAATTTTAAGAAACTTAGAAAAATTAATGCATCATTTTCATACAAACTGTTCCTCTTAATAAGAATAAAAATTCTTTCAAAAGCTTGTGAAAAAAAAAGAATAAAAATAACAACACAGCGAAGATGAGAGAGTTCACAGGTGGATTAATAGCATTACCAGCATGTCAGAATGTCCTCTGCTTTTTCAGTGATAACTGAGGAACCCTGCCTTGAAACATAGGATAGTTTCAGGATAGAAGTCTAGTGAGTACTGAAAATTCACCCAATTGCTTAAAATATTTCCAATTGCTTAAAATATCCCTGACCCCAAAAGGTAGGAGTAAGACAAAAGACTGCATTAGCATGACACAAGGAAATGAACATACCAGTTGAAGGTTGCAGGCTACATTCATAGTTAAACATTCGATTGCTAGAACAAGTCATACTCACACACTAGACCAAAACATTCTGTAGGCTAACCACTCCCTTGGTGGAATCCAAGTTATCTCCATAAAGGGAATTGGAACTTAGCTGGTTACTAAGACTCCTTTGAGGTAGGAACAATCTACTTCTCTATTCCTGGAGTACAAGGTCTAGCTACTAGGCACACCTGTTGACAATAACCTTAAGAGAGTAGAACTCTCTGACCTACTTCTAGGTGGGACCTTTGTTTGAGGTGGAAGCAAAATAACCTTGAAGGAACTAGTGGTAAATTCCAACTCTCTGACCTTTGGTCAACACAGAAATAGGCTCACATTTCTGAGCCTCCACAGAGGTATGTGTTGATTTTTCTTAATCCTACACAGATGCTACTATCTGAGATTTATGTAACAGCCTCTGAATCTCCAGGATTGGCTTCTGTTTATGGTTACCAATCCAGAGAAAATAAAACTTCAGCTTCCTAGTAATCCCAGTAACTTTTCTTAAAGTATATTTTTTTTCCTTTTCTATTTATTCATTTAGTTAATTAGTTTGGTTTGAGTGCTTCAGAGGCCCTTTGCTGAGCTAATCAAGATCTGGTTGTATGTAAATTTGAAAAATGGTATGTCTTGATTGCTTTAAGTGCCACTTAAATTCTACCCAGAAAAACATGCTCTGGGAGCTTGTAAGAAATGCAAACATGCAGGTCTGAACTGAACTAACAGTACATTTTTAATAAGATTCTCTGATGATGTAATTTTAGTCTGTGTACCTATATGAAGCTAAAAAGGCATGGTGAGAAAGGAGTTTTGTCTCACATAAATTAATAAGCAAGGACTAGTTTCTCAAAGGAAACACATGAATATTACAGAGGACAAATTGGATATTAAACATGTAAAAGACAATGTCTTTTAACAGCTGTTGTTCCTTCCTCAGCATTCAAACAATTTAAAGACAACACAATAATATGCAGTATCCAGACTCTCTGTGTATTTTCCACCTTTACGTGGCTTTATTTTAAATTCTATTTCTATTAATTTTTTGGATTTTTGAGACTAGGTTTCTCTAAGTATCTTTGGCTGTCCTAGCAATCACTCTGTAGACCAGGTTGTCCTTGAATTCACAGAGATCCACCTGCCTCTGCCTCCCAAGTGTTGGTATTAAAAGTGTGTGCCACCACACCCCACTCTCTTTCTTTCCTTTTTATTTTAAAGACTTTATCCTTTTTTCTTTTCTATACCAAGCCTACAAATATTTTTTAAATGCACTCTAAACCATTTAGAGGTTTCTTTTGTACGAATCTATCTTTATTGTCTATCTCTCTTTTTCTGACCACATGAATCTTTGATTTGCTAAATGATATGGAAAGGCTTAAAGCTGTGGCTTTCACAGCTGGATATACCCCATTCCTTAACTTTCTGAGAGTCTAGTTCATGGCAGAGGTACTGGCTGGAGGCATGTTTATTGCCACAACTCTATGGCATTTCAAGGTCCCTGCCACCACCAAGAAGCATGCTGTCAGCTATTTATAAACACCATTTAAGTGTCTGCTGGTAGGTCCTCTTAAAATAACTGCAAGGTTTTTGCAGCTAATGCTGAGTCAGGAAGCCTTTCTTAAATGAAACATGCTTTCCTCTAACAAACAGAGCTCACCTGAGAAAATGCTGCTACTAAGAAGCCGTGCGTAACTCTGTTCTTCTTGTTTCTAGAATTACTTCTAAAACTCTCAGGTTTTAAGTGGATTTAGTTGTCCAAGTTGACACCATTTGTTTCTGGAAGTTTCTGTCCGTCCCCAGTCCCACAGGCATTCAGTCCCAAAGAAACACACAGAAGTTTACATTAATCATAAACTAGTAAGCCTATTAGCTCAGGCTTCTTATTAACTCTTTCGCATATCTTAAATTAGCCCATTATTCTTGTCTGTACAGGTACATTTTTCAGTGAGGCATTCTCATCTTGCTTCTTCTGCATATGGGTGGTGACTACAGACTGACTCTTTTCTCTTCCCAGACTTCTCTGGTTCTCATCATGCAACCTCTACTCCCTGCCTGGTTGCCCTGCCTATATTTCCTGCCTGGCTACTGGCCAATCAGTGTTTTATTAAAATGCATGTACCAAATCTTTACAGGGTACAAGACCATTGTCCCACAGCACCCTTTACTGCAGTTCCCCATGTTGTAGTGACCCCAACCATTTTTTTCATTGCTACTTCATAACTGTAAATATTTTTGGAGATAGGGGTCTAGTAAAGGTGTTGTAACCCATAGGTAGAGAACTGTTGTAAAGGGGGAAACCATCTTACCAAATTATTGAGATAAGCCACAGTAATGTGTATTTCTGAAGTTAATTTAACATAATTGTTTAAGACAAAGCCAATTTTAAAAGAAGGTAATAGTTTCTTGTTTTCCACTCCTTATCCACTCCAGTGTGAACATTTGTGTTGTTTCTGATTTTTCCAAAGTGATATGCAAATAAATCTTCAAGCATAATATTTAGTCAGAAAAACACTAATGAAACCTTTTTTCCTTCAGGAAAATTAAGTGTAGTCAATCATAATTTTGAAAAATGAGAGAGGATATGAAATAAGTAATTTTAGTTAGCTTTATCTAACACAAAAATGAACCCAGAGCACTTAAATTGTTATGGAATTGAAGCCTGGGAGGGTTCAGTATTTTCTTTCTAGACTTGATGGCATTACCTTATAAGCATTAAGGCTGTGTTTTATGTAATTTTAACCATTATAACTCTTACAACATACATCATTCTTTCCCTGATCATTTTTATTTAAATATGACATTTCTGATTCTCATTATTTCAAGGTTATCTTACAGATTGGATGTTCTGGATAAAAAGATGTTAAGGCAGATACTGTCTCTTAAAAAAATGAAGTCTTCTGTTCAGAGTAGTTTAAATAACCAATATTTCTTTTAGAAGGAATTGCTTTTGATACTGAAGTGTCATCAGAATGCTCTACAACAGTACTTTGGTATTTAATTTTGAAATAAACCAGATTCTCAGAAGGCGCAGGATGTACAACTTATGGATAATGGAGTTTGGAATGTAGTTATTTTGAAAACTGTTATCTGGTGATGGGGTTTGTCACAGACGCTGGATGTCTAAGCAATTGTTTCCTTTACCGTGGCTAACGGGCTTTGATTCTTTATTGCGATGTAATAGCCTGAATCCTAAATCCTACTATTGTGTGTGTGTGTGTGTGTGTGTGTATGTGTGTGTGTGAGCTTTAAGAAAATGAGTTAATTATTGGTATACTTACAAAATATGTAATAAAAATTGCTATCTTAACACAGATATTTAGTCATTTCAGTGAAATGTTTTTAATATAAAAATACTGAGCAAATCAAGTTGCTGTTTTTATGATTTACATAGAAATTCATTGTATTATTGTTTCTGTTTCTAAAAGAAAACATCTTTGTCTGACAACCAGTGAAATATTCATTATAATTCAAATTGTTTTTGTAATCTGAAATAAAGTTATACAATTTAAACATAAACAGGTGAATAGGTGAACATATTCCTGTCCATTGTTTCTTCTATTTTCTTAATGTTTATTTATTTATTAATATTTCCAAGGCCTTGAGGTGATGTTTGATTCTCATAACATAGAATAAAATCAATAAATAGTGAAGACAGTCTGTGTTAAGCATAGATAGAAGTACAAGAAGAAAAATAGAGCATATGTTTGGTCCATTATGAAGATCATATTTACATAAATTTCCCATAAAATCTTCTGATGGAGAATAAATGACTCTATAGGGAAATATGAGCATTAGCAAAGCAATGAAGTTTTCATTAAGTATAAACAGATGCATTATATAGTTGAGTTAAGCTTTGCTTATTAGATACTAAATTAACACCAGTTTATATTTAGCTGATGTTTTTTTTTAATCCAAGAACTGCAAGTACTATGCAGCAAACATTTGCATTTCAAAAGTCATAAGCAATAAAAGAAGCGATTTTATATTTATTTAGTGTATTAATTGGATGGTAGTGAGGAAGTCAGCTAATGGCAATTGTACATGTGTTTGAGTTTTGTGGAATTGTAAAGAAAACTGATAGCTAAATAAACAGATTTAAATAGACCTAAAATAGCCCAAAATGATTTGTATTTTTCTGAAACATTCCAGGTGTTGTCAAAGTGGATTACGGAGATGTGTCAGTCAGAAAAACACTAAGGGAAAATCTGAAGTGTAAGCCTTTTTCTTGGTACCTAGAAAACATCTATCCGGACTCCCAGATCCCAAGACGTTATTACTCACTTGGTGAGGTATGAATTATTTATTTTGCTTAAGTTATAAATATATTTTGCAAATGGAACAATTTATAAGGAGCTTATTTTTTTCATGTTATGGATAAAATGCTGTAAGGATTTTTAAATGGATCTATTTTAAATGACTTCTCTTTTTTTTTTCAAGGACCATGAAGGTCTTCAATGTGGTAAACTCTAAAGTAAGAAGAAGTTTAAGATTCAGCAAGCAGTATTTTCTTGTTTCTTTATGAATAGACAGTGTTTTGGCCAGTTAGACTTATTCTTAATTGTGTTCTATTTACTCCCAAGAGTTTTTGCTTCTGAGTGTCATAACCATTAATATCATCTGGATTGAAAGCAAAACTGAGATTTAAAACACAGCAAACCACTAAAATTATGTACCCACAAGTTTTGATACAACAATATATTTGAACAAAAAGTATATTTCCATAACGATATCTGAGGTTTAAAAGTTTGTCATCAGTTTTATTTATTTATTCAATTTAACTTCATGAATGCAGTTTCCCCTTTCCCCACCCTCCCATCTCCCCTACCTCCCTTCTACCTCACCCCAATCCACTGTTCCTCTACTTCTGTTCATGAAGAAACAGGCCTCCAGTGTGCACCAACAAAACATGGTATAGCAAAATTGCTGTAATACTAAGCAACTCCCGTTGCATTAAGGCTGGGCAAAGCAATCCCATATGAGGAATAGGTTTGCAAGAGCCACCCAAAGCCAACCTGAGCTCCCATGCCAAATTCCCACAAGTAGACCAAACTACACAACAGTTACATGTATGCGGAGGGCCTAAGTTGGTCCCATGCAAGTTCCCAGGTTGTTGGTTCAATTTCTGTGAGTTCCTAACAGCCAGGTTAGTTATGGGTTTTTTTGTGATGTCCTTGACCCCTCTGGCTTCTACAGTGCTTCCTCCCTCTCTTCAGTAGGATTCCCCAACTTAGGCCCAATGTATAGGGATGGGTTTTTGCATGTGTTTCCATCAGTTACTGGATAAAGGCTCTCTGAAATTTTACAAGTTAACACAAATGTGGGAATCATTAGAAATAGATGGAGTCCTTTGACTGTTCCAATCGTCAGTCTATTTCAGTCAGACATTAAATGTCAACAGTCTTTGAAAATATTGCAAATAAAAAAAGTGAAAAATGTAAGTTGGATCTTAGTTTTATAAAACGGATTTGACACTCATAGTAGTGTACTATTCATTTATAAAATACTTAAATTGTTCAATGTAAATAATTGATTTCATAATTAGACAAATACACACATAATAAATAATCAATTGCTCAAAACATGATTTATATCCTTTAAGATAGTTTCCTACTTACTATTGAAAAGTTTCTAATCAAAACTAATTTAATATTGATTACGATAAAAATATTTGACCTCAATAATATAATACATTTAGGAAATTAGATTTAATAAATGAGTTTAGATTTTAATTAGTATTTTGTAGCTCATAATAGTAAAATGTTTAATAGTTAACCATGTTCAATCTAAAATATTTGGTGCTCATACTTTATAGAAAGAAAACAATGAAAGAAGCTCTACTTACATTAAGTGGAGCTGATTTTTTTTTATAACTAATGTGAAGTGCCTTCCCAATACTCCACTGGCCAAATTTCTGTTCTCCATCAGTTGTGCCCCTTCTTCTTGTAGAATTTCTGTTTTCATGTGTTTAATCTGAATTATGTAATGAAAAATTTTATATGTGGTAATACTGACAATTTTTTACTTGTATGGTTTCAGTCACTAATAGTTCTGCTTTGATGTGTTTTTATGGGGGAGACTATCGTAGCTGTTCCTTCTGAATATATAATGCATGCAAAGAAAAATCTGATTAATAATGAAATTTAATCCAACTTTTAAAAGTAGCATTGTTCCTTATCTTGATATAGATTATTATTCCCACTTTCTCAATAACACATGATAATAAATCATTACCTTCCTTTTAGTCATGGGATGGAGTCAATCAAAGTGGACTTTTGGGAAACTCACTGGGACCATCAAACTACTCCTGAAAAATACCTGAACTTTATTTGATTTAACAAAACTAGATATTTACAGCCAAATTAAAATTTTAATTGTAAGATTTGGGCATATCAAGGAAATCTATTGACTTCCATTTAAAATAAAATTCATTGTAGGCAAATTCCTCTCAATAGTGTACTAAGTTTGAAGTATCTATCTTCCGAAATAAATCAAGTGCCTACACTTAATACAAAAATATTCTCCAAAAATTTCAGTGATTGATTTGGGAGGTCTTTGCAATGTACATAGAATAAGGTGGCTTAGTAGATTGAGAAAAGTCCCAAGACCTCAAGTCAATCAACATATCACCTAAGGTTCATAGTATCATTTGAAATCAAGGTAAGGTTCTTATCCCTTAATGCTCATAGTTTCTGCAGTAGATGGTGCTTAATACCTAAGCCAGAGTGTCTCCTAGAGTGTCTGGGAAGAAGCAATAGTAAAGCTGATTTGTCACTGTGTTGATACTGCTCTAAGTAGTTTCCATTAATTTTACTATTTTTAAATGACAATATTTTCCTCAATTGGGTCTTTTTTTTTCTAGTTTATGAAGAAACTGTCACATGGGATTGGTGCAAGTTAATTATTGAAGTCAGGTTTCTAATACCTGTTAGTCTAGCGCTATAGCTCATGCTTTTGTTATAAGACATAAAAGAAAATAACTGCCTTCTATTCAGTAAAATATTTTTATTAAATAAAATCTGAGTCCTGTCTCTTGTGCTAAGAATGCAAAGCTAAATTAAAGACAAACAAAACTCCTTACTGCAGAGCCATTCTATTAAAATTGAGAGGATGTAAGGGTGTCAAGAGGCAATCAAATAGGCAAAGGAGAACATCAGAAATCAAAAGCGCCCCACACGAGCTACACAGCTTTCCGTGGTTCTACTCAAACACCTGATAAGTTTAAAACATCTTTGAGATATATTGTTTTGAGCTTCCTGGGATATTAATGTACTGTAGTTTTCCATTTTAAAACCAGGCTCCAAATAAATCCAACACAGCATTTGTATCCATGGAAACAGAAAGGCTCATTCAGCAAGCTCTCTTCAATTCAATTTTGCTTAACCATGTATACATAATTTAAGATGGGCATCTTGATAATGAGTTAGTGCTAAACTGCTAATGGGCAAAAGTCATGGTTTGAGGCTTTTTCTGTCTTGCTGCCTCTCATGTCTTTCACTCTACAAGAAGGGACTTTCTCCCTAAAAGCATTCCAAAGTGTCTGATGTAGAAGCTACTTGTTATCAAATTATATTTTAATCTAATCACCATGTAATTCTCCCTTAATTTCTAGCGACCTTTTAACCATTTAAGATTTTATGCAGTTCTTTAAAAAAGGTCTATGTATTTAATGTAGTTCTCTGTTGATAAGAGCAAACATTTCTCCATCAATCAATTTTTCTTTATAGCTTTCTTAATTCTGTTTGATGATTATCATGTATCAACACTGAAATCAACATGAGTAAACTTATTGATGTCAGACATCATTATTTTATGGTCTGATGTTTACATCTACTTGGATAATTGAAATGTTACTTTACTCTGCTCACAAATTAAGTGCAAATGGCAATCAGAAGTTAAAAGATGTGCAATTGCTTTGAAGGCAAACCTTTAAGTAACTTAATAAAGCATGTGCCTTTTAGACTCAGTAAGCAGATCCTAATGGAATGAGGAGGCTGAGCCCTTTACAGTATTAAATGCTCTCTTCTGTAGCCCTTTATCTTATGCAGATTTAGCCTGACAAGTTCAGGTGTTCTAAATATAAGGACTAATTTCTGTACAAGATTTAAATAAATAACCTTCTAAGGAAGTATGTTGGCCCAAAATGTTAAGCTTTGACAGGGTAGTATTCTATATATATTGTGAGATATTTGGAACAAAGGACTATCCAAGGTTAAACGGATGAAAAGTAGGATTTCTGGAGCCAAGTGACTTAACCCTTGGTACTTAAAATTTCCATCTGCATGCTGCCTGGACAGGTTGTGGCATTGGTCTCTGCACTTTGTATTGTGCTGTTGACCTCAGCACTTTTCCTCTTTAACCACATCAGCTAGTTAATGCCCTTATATACATGCTATTACATTCTTAAATATTTTTGAAGAGCAAACTTAAATAGTTAAAATTAGACATCTGTAAAGCTGTGAGGCTGCAAGGATTATAGATAAATTAGTAACAAGAGTGGAAGCTAAAATGCTTAAAGCCTTAACATCCCTGGTAATCAGATTTATTTATAGATGCACAGTCTTTTTGACCCTTTAATAGGATAACCCAGTAAAATAGCATCTCATTCTAGGTCAGACACACAAATGTGGCTGTTCTCCATCCATGCTTTAATTTAAAAATCTTAGACCCAGAAGTCAATTTTCATCCAGAATAAATGAGTACATGTATAAGTGAAATATTTCATATTTCTGTTAATTTTGAGTAGAATTCACTCCAATTTAATTCTTAGGTAGATATTGATACAAGCAACTGCAATAAACTATAAGCAGTTTGGGATTTTAACAAAGTAAAATTGGGCTTGTTAAATAAACAAACTCTATGCTTATCCTTCTGATCCATTCAAATTAATAGATATACAGCATAATTAATATGTGTCCAATACAGCCCTTATATTATGGAAGATTGGCATTACAATACAGAGCCAGCATAATTATTTGATAAGTTGATGAAATCCAAATTAAAGGATAAATGTGCTGTTGTGTATTAAAATTTTCAAAATATTTTTTCAAGTATAAATAATGTTATCCTTTATTTTTAGACTGGCGATTTTAAATGTAAACATTGATTGGTTGGGTGGGGACAATCCCTCTATTTTTAGATTAATGTAAACTCTTCTCTTGGCAATCCAGCAAAGGGAATAAAAGCTAATTACTGCTAAGAGGGCTTCTGGTGTGCATCAGAAACTGTGCAATGGCTTTCTGACTTCCCGCATCAACATTAAGTGAAAAACAATACTCTCATTTATATCCTTAAGAATTATTTCCAAGGCATAAAAGATTATGTGTAAACAAAGAAACTTCAAAGCAGATAACCAATTAAAGTTAGAACTGCTTTGGTCTTATGCCATGTAGTGAAAGCTATATCACAGCATAGAAAATAAATCAAAGAATTTCTAGACCTCCAGACTCCCACAGTGCTCTGGCTATTTTGATGTAGGGCATGTAACACATGTCTATGGGATTCTTAATAGATGTAAATTTTTTTCAGGTTGATTGCCATTTCCTAAGAGTGACACCAGTGACATCTCACTGCCTTGTCTACTTCTTTTCCAATGACACCCTTTAGGAGCCCACATCTGACTATGTACCAAATTGTTTGTGGGTTTTTGGTTTTAAAATCACATACATACACTACAGTATGTCTATGTAGATCAGAGGGAAACTTCTAGGAGTTTATTATCTTCTTCCACCAAGTAAGTCACAATGACAGAAGTTAGGCCTTCAGTTTGGAAGTAAATGCCTTTATGGGCTGAACCCTCTTACTGGCTCTGCATCTAGTCTTCATAACTGGTCTCCAAACTCTGCTACTAGATGATTTGTGAAAATTATAATTATTATATAATTACAATCATGGTCTTTCATTGCCCCTGATCAATAACAACACTTTTCTTGCCTGCCCAGGTCTCCTTTATAATACTCGCTTATTTGAAAGTCGCAATTGGCATTTCCCAGCTTCATTAAATAACTATATTCATTACTTGTGAAAATGCTAGTTCAATGTTTACCATTTCATTGGAATTATGGGAGATAAATCTTGATTTTTCAACTTGATTGGATTTAAAGGTTACCAGTAGATTAATGAAGTGCACCTCTGGGTTCGTCTGTACAATTTATTTCTACAAAGAATAGGATAGAAAGGAACACCTTCCTTAAATGTAGACTGCATCAGTCACAGACTGGGGACAGATGATGGAATGAAAGAGGAAAAGGAGGAAGGGTGCAGTATAGGTGTTCTCTCTGCTTCTTGGCTGTCGTGTTCTAGCCGCTCAAATCATCCACACCTGCTCCACCATGATGGAATAAAATCCCTGAATCCATCTGTGAAAGCCAAACTATCCTTTGTCCTTTATGTTACTTTGTTTAGGGAAAACAATATATAATAAGTAGTTACACAAAAGTAAGGAATTTTTATTATGTTAGAGGTTGTGCTGACTTTATAAACCAATATAAAGGTTTAGCTTCAGCTTCTATATGTGTGCAGAGATTGGAGACTGATTTGGTACTACAGACGTTAAGGTCATTCTGACAAGTTTTCTAACCACACATTCATATCTATTTCTATTCTCCAAGCTTTAGTATCTATCTAGCCAGGTTGACAGACTTCACTTTATTTCAGATACAAATGTCACTTTGTGCTACATTCTGAAGGACAAGTAATACTATTTGTACATAAGAAGCCACAAGCATGGTTGTAACTTCAAAAATAGGACAGCCTTCTACTAAAAAAAATATATCTAGGGTTCACCTAGGTATTCAGCTTCTCTGGGCTTGCGAGCTAAGTGTTTGGTGACCTTTATTTTATAGCTAGGGTCCACTAATGAGTGAGTACATACCATAATCATCTTTCTGGGTTTGGGTTACCTCACTCAGGATAGCGTTTTCTATTTCCATCCATTTGCATGCAAACTTCAAGATGTCCTTGTTTTTTACCGCTG